>CM031240.1:45404623-45484722 GCA_018340775.1 Taxus wallichiana var. yunnanensis
TATTTGCTTATGACTTTTAACAACATTTTACGCCAGGCATGCCCCACACACCTTGCCCACATGCTACTTAGTAAAGAAGCGTGGGATTATCCCTCATGGACAAGGCATAGGTGAGTAGTTGGCATTCCATCCTTTCCCAACCCTACCATCACTGATTAAGAGATGCTGAGCTCAACACCCGAAAGGTCGCATAGGGAAAGGAAATGTGTAAAAGTAAAATTTTCTCGTTTCGATCTACATTTGACTTACTTACTTTGAGCAAAATGTTAAGATGTTCTTATTTCCAATGAGATATATACATGGGATAGATGTTACACCATGAAGCTTCTATAATAGATCATAGGTAAGACACCTATCCTAGGAAGAAACCAAAAAGTGAGAACAAGCATGCAGCTCTTAAAGTATGGCTACCGTTAGACTTTGTCATTATCTTGCTTTTAAATGATGAAATGATTCTAAAATAGTTGATGATGTTATGAAAGGAAGAAGTATGATTTGAATGTTCCTACTAATACTATCGAAGCTTGTAATGAATTGCTTAAGAATAATTCCCTTGATCACCAAATTTTATGAAACAAGTGAACAAAATGAACCTATCTAAATGAATATGTAATGTAGATATAATTATACAAATAGTAACGATGCTTCATGCATAAAATCATTTAAGATGAAAGGAATTGATCGATTCATTGAAATTCTCCCCTCCAAAGTGTACACAGAGATACAAATCATTCCCACAGCTTTCATGACCTAATAAGGGCCCAACCATTTGGGCTTGGAACTTTCTTCCTTCACCGGTTTCTTATCGATCCACAGCTATCTAGTCTTAGAACTAGATCTCCTTCATATATTTCTTTCTCATAGAATTTTTTGTTATACTATTGGCACATCCAGTTAGCATAGGCTCTATGTCATTGTTTGGAATTTAGCTTGGCTTCGTCAAGGCTCTCTAGTTGAGAGAGGCATGCCTCCTCGTAAAGCTTCCTTCATCCAAATCCTTGTAATGAGATGTGAGACTGGGTATTTCAACCTCAAGCGGAGAACTACTCATGCCTCCGAATACCAAAGTGAGAAAGGAGTTGCCCCTGTTGGTGTTCTTATTAGGTTTGGTGGGCCCACAAGGCTCGATATAGTTTTAAATGCCAATCTCATTTATTCTCCTTGATTTTAAGGAGAAGAGCTTTCAATGTTTTGTTGTTCATCGCTTTGGACTACCCATTGGCTTAAGGGTAGTAAAGGGAGGCAGGTGTGATGGTTTATATTGAACTTGCTACATAACTCATGAACCTCATCATTCTTAAAGGATGTGCCATTATCTCGAGATAATGACTTGTGGGACACCATACCTACGAGATAATTTGGTTCAAATGAATTTGCAATCACCGAACACATAAAGCAGTGGTGAGAGGCATGGCCTCCACCCATTTGGTAAAATATTATGTGGCTGAGATTATAAAATTATGGCCATCGGTTGATGAGGGAGAGAATTTCACTATTAAGTCTAGACCCAAGTGGAGAAGGGCCATGGAGTCGCTTATTAGTTACAAGGATTTGTCTTCGGCATGTGAATCTCATGAGAGAATTCTTGACATTTGTGGTACTTGTGTATAAATCCCATCCGATGTATTTTGCGAGTGGTGGCATGACCACTGGCCCCCGTGCATATCCCACTGTGGGATTCGTGAAGAATCCTCTTGGATTCTTCTATGTCGATGCATCTTAGAAGCATGTCATTCAAGAAGGCTCTATGATAGAGTACTTGATCTAAAAGAACATATTTAGCTTTACGATAATGTGTAACCACCTTCTTTCACATGGCATGACACACTTTTGGATACATATGGTCCACGATAAAATTGATAATATCGGTGATACCGTAGACATGTAGAGATGGGGGTCTGGTTTCAAAAAAGTATACACATTCATCAGGAAAGTCTAGATCTACCAACTCACCTCCATCTAGTGGATTGTTAGCCAACCAGTCTACAATGATTTGTCCTTTAATGGATTTTTGGTTTACGAATGTTAACTCAAATTCTCCCATTAGGGTTATGAAATGTCCAACCTTTTTAGACAAGGACCTCGTACGAGGAATGTCAAAGTAAATGGTCTTGCCTTCACAATGACCCTTGTTTCTTGATTTAACATCTAATGTCTTAAACATTTTGTGCAAAGACTATGGCAAGGCATTCTCTTTATGCCTGCAGTATATAACATTTCATAATCGAGCAATGTTCGGCTAATAAAATAGATCACGTGTTTCATTTATTATCATCTTTTTGATCCAACATGCGTGCCAATGAGACATGAGTGGCTCGTGAGTATAGGATAAAAGGAGGTCCTGGATTGGGAGGCATTAGCGTGGTGGTGACAACAAGAAGCACTTAACCAAGCTTCAAGGCCTCATTGTAATCTTGATCCCAATCATCACTATAATATTTCTTGAGTAAATTATTGATTGGATGAATGGAAAAGCTTAAATCTGGGATGAACCTTTGGATTGCACCGAGTTTCCAAGAAATGACCTGATTCCAAACTCGTCTGAAGGTGGGATCATTTTGAGAACAACCCGTATTTTGGCCTAGATCAACATCAATCCCTCATGAAGATATAATGTATCCTAGAAGTTTGCCTCTTGTTACACCGAAAACACACTTCTCTGGGTTTAATGTGACTCCATATTCAATCAATCATGAGAGGATGATGCGGAGTACTTCCGGGTGATCACAACACTTCTTGGCCTTGGCCAACAAGTCATCCACATATGATTCCACAATTTTATGGATAAGATCATGGAATATATAAGTCATTTCCTGTTACTGATACGTAGCGCAAGCCAGCATTCTTAAGACCAAATGGCATGACAACATAACAATAAGTTCCCAGGAGTTATAAACGTGGTTTTGGCTTGGTCTTGTTCGAGATATTTTGATTTGATTATATCCCGAGAACCCATCCATGGGAGACAAAAGCTCAAATCCACTGTTGCGTCAACGATGACATCAATGGATGGTAACATGGAAATCATCCTTGGGACAAGCTTTGTTAATATCCTAAAAATCTATGCAAATGCGTATCTTCCCATTCTTTTTGAGAATGGGGACGATATTAGATACCCATTGTGAATAATCTGATCGGTTTGATGAATCCTACTTGGAGAGCTTCATCACTTCTTCTTTTACCATGAGAGCTATGTTTGGTTTCATTGGTCTTGATATTTGTTTAATTAGCTTTGCATCTAGTTTGGTGACAATATTATGTATTGTGATGTGCGGTGTAACTCCTATCATTTCTTTATAATTAAATGTGAAAGCCTTTTAATGTTCTTTGATAATTTGAGTGTGTATTTATATTTCTTCTGGAGTTAGCAAAGATCCTAGTTTCAATATCCTTGGTTCTTCCTCTATTCCTATGTTTATATCAATCATTCCTTCGATTAAAGAAGCGTTACCTTCTTCAAATTCAGGTAGGGCCGGAGGTAGTTCCAAGTCTTCTCCATTTTCTATCTTGTAAATATCAAGATTCTTTTGTGGGGGAGCTCCACCATGGGATTTCCAAAGTAGGAAGAGGAGTGTGGTATTAGGGAAAGATCAACTATAGGGTGAGCAAGGTGTAGCTCTGCATAAGTGTTTAGATATTTGAGAGTGACTTTATCACTGTCAACATGATGTAAGATAGAAGATTCATTCTCAGTTGTATGTGTTAGAAGAGGGTTCGTTGACATTTTCTTCACCAATGGTTCAGTATGAAGTGATACCTTGAAACTTGTATCTTCCAACTCATTACTTGGGGTAAAACATGAAGCTGAGGTTGCTATTGAATCTGTGAGAAGGTTTTGTTCTTGTGGGATTGCCTCAATGGATATGAAGTTGAATCCTTTGCTTAGATCTAATACCGCTATTTTATAGAGCTGTAAGTGCTCAACTCTAGTCTCATATACTTCAGAGACTTGGTTTGCAACTAATTATGAGTCTCCCAACACTTTGATGTTATTAACACCGATCCTTTTGGCTATGATGAGGCCAAGGAGGAGGGCTTCGTACTCAGTGCTATTGTTTGTGCATTCAAAGTTTAACTTAAAAGAAAAAGGTAGGATCTTTCCCTCAGGGGAAGTGAAGATCACACCTGCCTCGACTCCATAGCGGCATCTAGCTCCATCGAAGTGGAGAGTCCAATATTTACTAGGAAAAATGGATGCTTTGGGACATTCTTTGCGTTTGTTTGTTTCTTCTTTGGTTACTTCTACCATGTAAAGTTCTTCTACTGGAAGAGAACCAACCCCTAGGGTACATCCCATACCTATGGAATCAAAAGGTAGGAAAATTGGTAGATCTTGTTCTAGTAATTCAACAATTTTTGTAGTAGTTCCTAATGACATTATTTCTATGATGTTAGCTTCATCCTTGAGGGCTGGGATGCCCTTGACTAGGTTCGTAATTTCTAGTTTTGTTGTAGGTATTAATTTTTCTTCTGGTTTTGAGTCGATTGGTTTGTTAAGTTGGTTTGTTGGGAGTTCAAACTCAGAGTGAACGCTTGGTTTTTTATTAAGGCACTCTTTAGGTGTATGTCGAATGGTTTTGGGTCACCTTTTGCTACGAATATCTTTCCTAGGTGTAAGAATCTTATTTCCTGGAATAACGTAGAAGGGATTTCTTTCATGCGATGTATCCATGGTTGACCGAGGATCATGTTATAGTTGGTTTCTGACTTATGATATAAAACTCGGTGAGGATTGTCTTGGGTCCTAAGGTGACCGGTAATATTATAGTCCCAATTGAAGTAGCTTTAAGGCTATCATAACCTCTTAGCGTATTTCTTGTTGTGGAACAGTTTGTTTCTCCATATCCTAGCTTTTGAAGGAAAGAGAAGGGGACAATGTTAACTACTGCCCCATCATCAACCATTACGTGTTTAACATAATTATTGTAAACCCACACCTGTAAATGCAAGGCCGGATCACCTCTGCATGTGTAATTTTAGCATGATTCTGTTGGCATTTTGTTTATGTCAAATATAAACTCGTATCCCTATCCGGCTTCCCGGGAGGGTGGATATCAAAGTCTATATGGTTTACTTTTGTTTCGGAGGTGGAATGATGTTAATTAAATGACCTGCACCTAGTGCTTCTAAAAGAGCAGCCCTATGGGTAGGAAAGTTTTTAATAAGTCCAAAAGGAGATGTGATAGAAGGTCTTTGTTAAGTCATTAATTAAATCATAAGCACCTACAGTTTTACCAATGTTTGTTGAGTTTTATCTCGGCTCTAGTGGATAGATTAGATTTGGTTGAGAAGAATATTCTCATGCTCTTGTTATGGATTCTACGTGTAGCTCAGTATCTAACTCCACTAGGCCAACTATCTTGGTTCATGGCTGATTCCCTAATTGCGGTGCGACAGGTGGATTTAGTGAAGTTGAGGCTTCATGATCATTATTTCCTATCATTACACCTTTTTTTGTCCCATTCGGATTTAATTTATTATTGTGATTTGGGAGTGGATCACTAAAGATCTTGAGAGGTGTGTTTTGAGGGGAAACCGCCTGTGAAAGTATTCGACATAGGTGTCACAGAATCTATTAAGAACATATCTATGAAGAGTTGTCTTTGTTCTTCTGGAAAATGTTGCATGAACTTATTGTAATCATGACAAGTCCTAGTGTCATGGCCTTGAATTTTGTGGAAACCACAATACGAGTTGGGATTATAATTCCTAGGTTGTTGGTTTGGCACATGTTGTGGTCCAAAACTCTGATTAAACTGTTGACTATTAGGATTAAAGTTTTGTGTTTGTTGTCTTTGGTTTTGGTTTTGATATCCAGTTGAGTTTTGACTTGGACCCTATGTCTGGATCTACCATTGTTGTTGTTGTTGTTATTGTTGGGGACGATTAAAATCCACCGTGTTGATTGTTGGGGTGAAATTTTTGTTTCATTGGTTGTTAACTGGTGGTGGAACATTTACAACATTTACTTTTTTAGTTTGGTCAATCACTCCCTCTATTACTCCACGGTTTTTGTTAAGGATTTTAGGTCCTTGATTGACATTTGTGGTAGTAGGATAAGTCATAGTATTTTCGTTGGGGATGATTAACCTCCCATTTGTTCCATATGTCTTAGTGACCGCTATCTATTACAACTTGATCTATTCGGAGAGAAAGACTCTCGAGCACTTCATCATAAGTTTTAGTGGGAACTTCTGACTTCTTCCTTTATCTCTCTGCTGAGAGAATTAAGGAATAAATCACAAAGTTCCATCTGATCCATGTTTGGAGCGCTTGCTGAAGAATAGAGGACTATACGCCATCTTTGGATGAAATGAGCAATAGATTCATTGTGTTCTTTCTTAATATGCAAGAATTCCCTGATCCCTGTTCTCAACAACTTGTTCATGTCAAAATACTTGATGAATTTT
Source organism: Taxus wallichiana var. yunnanensis (assembly GCA_018340775.1). Classification (NCBI taxonomy): domain Eukaryota; kingdom Viridiplantae; phylum Streptophyta; class Pinopsida; order Cupressales; family Taxaceae; genus Taxus; species Taxus wallichiana. The sequence continues at coordinate 45,411,034 of CM031240.1, forward strand.
GACATGAGTTGTTTAAATGAATGTATTGAGGCTTTAGGTATTCTGTAATACCAATCAAGGGTGACACCCTCTAAAGTTTTGGGAATATTTTAGCAACAACTCCATCCAAAGGGATCAGGTTCTTAAATGGTCAGTGGCATGGCATAGGCCTTAATATGTGCATTTGGGTCTTCCTCTCCTTTGTATTTGGGTAGATCGGGAGAGGTATTGGAAGCATGAAACTTCATATAGTGAAGTCTAAAGGTTCTTTCAAATATTACTCGAATAAGTTCCTATTGCATAGGTTTCACCATCGCGGTGTTCTTGAGGGGGTGGAGGTGGAATGGGTTGTTGATATGGCATAGCATATGTATTTGTAGGGGCATAAGGGAATCCCTGTGGTTGAGTGAACATGCTGGGAGAAGAGAACATATCTCCCTGTGGTGATTTGGAATACATGTTTAAGTATGGAGGAGCATTGCTCAGGAATGGATTGTTTTGTACTAAACCGGGGTATTATATTTTCAACTGGAGTGGCATTAGAAAATGTGGTTCTAGTTGGTGTTTGTTGTAAGTACTAAGGAGGCATGCCCAACATGCCTATTCCTGTGAGGAGGTCTACTTGGCTAGGATGATGTGGAGGATTGGAAGTTCCTGCTTGCATGAACTATGAATTTTGACTTGCTTGAGCAAGTTCCAACCCTCTAACCTTCTCAACTAAGGCTGAGATGACCTTGTTTGGTGAAGACATGGTATTTTTGCTTTAGTGGCATTTTTGTATACCTTGAGGTTGTATAGGCATATGGTTCCTACTATGAATTGATCGGTGCCCTGCCAAGTTTCACCGAGGAAATTTCCCATAGGTGGAGGAATGGGGGTGTTTTCTTGGAATGAGACCTCGGGTTGTGTTTGAAAACTTCCTATAAATGGGTACATATTTTGAGAGCATTGTTCACTCCTAGCATAATGTGCTAAGTATTCGTCATCTAACAACAAATATGGATCTGACTGTCTACTAATTTGTGGTCTAAGAACACACAGGGAGATGAACCAGATTCTCCAGTGAGCGTCATATTGTTCAAGCCTGAAGGCTTTGGTTGTTGCGTTTGAGTGAGCTGATCCAACTCCTCTATTTGGAAATAAGAACTATATCTAGTCCTTTGAGGTGAAGTTTGTGTTGAAAATCAGTTAGTTGAATAGTTGTCACCCCATGTTGAGAGCGAGGGTGATGGTTGTCTATTTAATTAATCATAGTATGATTCAAGACCTAGGAGAGGTCTGCCATATGCATCGTATCCCGACATATTTGGGGGGTATATGAATACCCGCAGAATAATGGGAAAGAGTGAAGGTGGATAAAACTAAAAAGAAGAGTGTGAAAGTGAAGCAATTGTTCCTTTCACGTCGGGTTCACCAATTTTGTTGGTGAAGCTAATGTGAAGGCTAAATGAGGTAGAAAATATGAAAAGTAAACTAATTGGAAGAACAAGTAGAAATAAGACTTTGAACCGGTGAAGGAAGGAAGTTTGGTTCACCAAGTTATTCATGTCGGGTTAACCAATTTTGTATGATGGAAAAGTGACATGCGAGCATGAGAATCGACAAGTAACTCTTCCTCACACCCAACCTCCCGAGGTCATGTCAAGACAACCGGTGGGGATGGAATATACGCAGGGTGCAAATAAGCTAGTTAGGTAATCTTATGTCTTCAATACGCAATAATGGGATCTACAAATCTAAGGTAAAGAAGGCCCTCATAACCTGAACTAGTGTGATAGATCATTCAATGAGCATAGGCTGCTCGAAGGCTCCAATCAATATCAAGCTCTGTTGTGATCCAATCTATGGGTTATGGAATACGTGGAAGATGACCTATGGGTACTTCGTATATATCTCCCGTCAAGGTCATGAAAATGGAATGACTAAAATGTGTAGTGGATATTTTGGTGCTTTATGGATGATTCTTTGGTCTAGTCCAGAAATCTTTAGCTTGATTAGCTGCTATGTTTAATAATGATAGTTGTGTGATAATGTCTAGTGGCAGCGGAGAGGACCTAAACACTAATGTTCATAAACCAGAGTCAATATTTGATTGATTTGTAGGCCCGTTGGGTTGTGGGACCTGTGGATCACAACCGTAAGTTCGTGGTTGTTGTGGACCTCCTATGGTCATGTGAAGAATCAATTCCTTCTTCCAAGTATCCAGTAATCGTATGCCTTTTCGGCCTCTACGTTTAGAACTAGAAGTTACACAATTTTCTTAGAGTACCTAATAGGTGTTCTGGCAATTTGGATGCATAAGCTAGTGTCTATATCAACGAGGAGGTCTCCTGCATCTGGATGTGGTACTAGTGAATCACAACCGAATGTTTTCTCTCTTTCAGGTCCTTCTACAGTCATACGGATATCTATCAAGGTAGTCTATAATTTGGCTGATTTGACTAGAACGTGTGTGCTTTGTCATCTTCTATGTTTAATACTCTTAGTTGTGCACTGATTTCTTATAGGTCTATGGTTGTTCGGAAGACCTGAATTTTGAGATTTTGGTCGATGTCAGTTATTGCTGCAACAATATTTGGTTGAGGCATGATTGCCTCAAAATGTAATCCTTGGGCTCCCTAGGTCCCGTGATTGTCATACAAGATCAATATAAACCTAACTGAAACAAAATAAACTAATTATGCAAGATATATCTACAATGTATATATATTCCTCTGTTTTTTGTATTTTTGATAGAATTTTAATAGAATTGAAAGAGCAACTAATCTAATATATTCAGAAAATGACAACTAATCTAATAACAAAATTAAAACAAGCAAGGTAGCTCGGTGTAGCTACTTGCCTGTGTAGTTGTGAGTTTATCCTAAATAACTAGATAGCTGATTAACTTAATTGAAAGATTCTTGATCCTACCTTAGAAGTGAGGAATGAATCATATTTTTGAGAAACTATCAATCCCCATAGCTTCCCTGATAATATTGAAAATGAAACTCAACTAAAATGAAATATTTCACTACTCTATTTGATATGATTTAACTAGAACTTTGTGAGATAAAACTGGAATTCACATATGCAGTAAAATCTAGTAGTGTATGATTTTTTCCCCTCAGAATGATCTCCTCATTCCTTCATGTTCACGTGAGTCCAGAAGAGCATGTATATGCTAACATCAATAGAAAAAGGTATTTTGAAAAATGGTAGATTTGGATATAGACCAAATATACCGTGAGTAGGAGAGGGATAACACAAGTGAGGAGCTTGGTGTATGTAATTCCTAGTGGGATTTATTGCGGGAATACAACACAAGTTTACCGAGAGATTCTAGAATCTACCTTCAGTTAAGAACACAACCTACAACTCTAATGGATTCAATCTACAAATGATACTACTCTACTCTAAACTAATTTGTATGAATGGTGATGAACAAGATTGAAGCAAGAAGATCGAATGGCTTCCAATGAAAGGAAAACTAGTATGGATGCAAACATGAAAAAAAATGAGCTATAAACAAGAAATTGAAAGAATAAATAATGGAAATGAGAAGTTGAGGGGCCATTTGCTTGAAAACAAGTTGGATACTTATAGATTTCACATTCACCCAAAGGTAATTCCCATTAGAACTCTTTTACCATTAAACAATGAAGAAACACTATTCTAGGGGACATAAAACATTAATATGAGCCAAGGTGGTTGAGAAAAGCTGGTGAAAGTTGAAAATTTACGCAAGTCGCGATCAAAGGAGCATGCTGGAAAATGCGTGAAGGACCACCACCCTGAGCAGGGGCGGTGGTTTCGTCACTAAAGGTCAAAAGGCTTAGAAAAGAAAGGCAGAGGAACAAAACAAAGCACAAGAAACTTGGATAAAGCATTTGGGATGTTAACATATACTTCGTGAGCTTCTCTGGATCCCAAACACCTTGCGAGGTGACCTGTATCATCATTGGGGCATGTGTGACATCATTTTGGTAGTACGGTACCCTACAATTTTGGGTACGTATAACTTCCTACGCTGATTTTTATATCTTACATGTGCACCTTTACACCTACCTTGTGTGCGCTTTGTGTAGCCTTCGCAAAGCGCATATATACTTAGTGTAGTTATACCTTGTAATAAAGGTCTTAGACCCTAAGAATTCTAGGTATGGATATTCTTGTATGATTTGACTACCTATAAATTACCTTCTATGTATGTTGTTATTTCTCACACAAATTTGGGATGACCTATAATCACCTAACACAAAATTAAAACGCTAGAAACCTATAACACCCTTCACTAGAGAATCATTTGTTTATAATTTTTCATTGATGTCAAGGTGATTTTGGTAACAAGTTATTGTTTGATGAATACATAACAAGCAAAAGCATGAGGATATGTGGGATAACATGAACATAAACCGAGTTGGACTATGGAACTCGCTGACGAGGTTCCACAGGGGAGTGACCATCAAAAATGAAATGTGCATGCAAAGAAAAGTAAGAGCTCAACAATCTCATTCACCATCTCTCATAGATATGAAAAAAGGAAGGGGTATAAATAGGGGGTGTTATGTAACCCCCGAAAGATATGCAATCATACCTCCTCAAGTGGAGAAGGGGAGTTACATTCCCGAATAGAAAGTAAGTCCCATAGGATGTAGTGATGTATATGATGGAATCAAAATCTATCATAACCCCTACGACACCTAAGACTTATGACCTCACCTAAGTGAGATGACTCACCACGTGATGTGGAAAATGCACACACCAACACCCCCTTCATCATAACTTAAGATGAGGCAAAAAGTTAGAAATGAGAAATGGGTCCCAAAACTAATCCTGATGAGGCACCCATGAACAACAAGGATCTCAAGAAATGGAGGAAAACCCAGTGGGAAAAAATCCACAAAAAGAGATGGAAAAATCTCTAACAATCTAAGAAATATGCCACAAATGGGTCCCAAAACTGAGGAGCTTGATAAGGTACCCATGCATAAAAGGGAAATATCTCTAAGAAGAAGAAGAGAGGAGAAGAAGGAGACAAGAGGAATGCATAAGAATCCATAGATGGATCTAAAATCTACAAATCTGGGAAGTCTCCAAGAAGAGGGTTGATGACTTGGTCCTTGACCTATGGAATAAAGAAGAACCAACCACATAAAACTATATGCCTATTGTCTAGAAGGAAAGAAATGGAGTAATGGAAGTATTCCCACTCTCTAAAGAGAACTAAAGGTAGAAGTATGAAGAACTCTAAATCGGGTCCATGTAAATGTGACATAGGTTTAGTAAACGAGTTAAAAACAACCAAAAGTAATTCCACGAGCATAGAAATATTAGAGTGTGAGAGAGGAACATCCATTGAAAGGATTCCCAAGTGAAGTGAAGGAAATGCAAAAAATTCCACAATAGTAAGAGGGTCCATAAACAAGGGTGGATCAATGATCATATCCAAAAGAGTGGAAGTGATAAGAGTCCCAGAAGGGTCACTCACAATAAAGGATATGAAGGAATCTATGAAACAGCTATAAAAAGATGAGAAAATCCATGTATTGCATAATAAACAGGCGGTATGAAGAGAAAATGAAGTTCGGAAGATACTCATCCTAAGGAGGGAGCTCATGAAAATAAAAGAGTGATGTCGACTAGGTATGAATCATCACATGAAGGAGGAGGAGTGGAAATGGCCTCACACACTAGAAGTGGAAAGGAGGCTGATGCAATGACTATATGAGGTTGGGAATAAGACTACCTAATGTCCGATGGGGAGGGAGGAGTGTCAACGTAATCTTGAATAAGGCCAAGAGGAGGAGAGGAGTCCTCAGTAGTACTCTCATCATCGAACTAGAAGCCCAATCTTCAATATATGGGATAGAAACAATCGAGCCTATATTAGAAAAACTATCATCACAATAAGAAGAAGAGGAAACAATTTTATCAACAACAATGAAAATAACTTAAGGGTCTCCAAGTAAGGACTTGTTATCGCCAATTTTGACTTCGCATAATTAATTAATTTTTAAAAAAATGGAAATTTTGAATTTTTTTTAAAAAGTGTTACTTTGCATGGTTTATCACCCTCATGATGACCGTCTCCTTTTTGTGATCATTTCGGTCTTCGTTTCATCCTTTTCGGGTGAGAACTCCTCCCACCAGGCTTTAAATTGCATTAAAATACATTAAAATTAATTAATTAATATTTAATTAATTAATTGCTCTTTGTTTGATAAAATTAATTTTTAAATAACTTGGGAGTATTTAATTAAATAAATATTAATTGAAAAATTCATTCGACAAATTTTTATTTTATTGCTGAGGAAGTAAGCTTATGCTTCCAACTACCGGGAATGCCAATTTGGCTTCCCGAACCCAAATTTCCCCTTTCCTGGCAATCTTCTTTTAATTTCCTGCTTGTGGGATTTTCTCCACCAATTTCCAAATCATGGATTGGCTAACAGGCAAGAAATCTCCCAATTTCCCACATGGGGAAATTGAATGGAGATTGACCCACTTTGCCATTCCCATTGGCAATTGGCCGTTGCTTTCCCCATTTCCCCTGGCACTTAATTCCACTACCCAGGAAGAAGGGAAGTTGGATTAATCCTCATAACTTCCTCCATCAAACTCATTGGAAATAGTCATGCTTCCGATTGCTTCTTATTTCTTCTGAAGGACATAATATTTTATCACATCCCACAATACTGCGAACACCATTGCGAAGAAGAAATACAAGAGGACAACCATAGAAGTTTTATGCAAAAGAAATATATAGCCAAAATTGAAAGCAAATTCCACCAAAGAGCCACGTGCAGGTGAAGGAAAACTATTTTCCACGCAGTAGGAAGGGACAACAGGAGGTTGCAGCAACAGTTTTCCATGTGCTAAGAAGAGATCTCCACACACCTGTCAAACAAGCTCCCACGCAGGCAAGAGAATCAGTTAGAATACAGTCTAAAACATTCTACGTAGGAAGAGGGAGAACAGGCAGCAAAGGCCACAGGAGGGAGCTGTATAAAATATAAAAGAATAGTTTTAAAATCCCAAGCACAAGTAGCTTCCACGCATGCAAGGGATAAAGAGGAGAATAGTCCAAAAAATCAGAAGAAATATCATTACCCACGTGATAAAAAGAGAGGAACAGTCCAAAAATTGAAATAAAAGAGAAGCCACCACGTGAGGTAAAAGGAAGACAACAAAATTGAAAGCCAAAGAGCCACGCCAGGAAAGAAAGATCACCACACATCAGTTGTAGCATACGGAGACCACGTGGGGGGAAAGCAAGGAACAATTTTCTAACGCCCGGAGGATTTTCCACAGTCCCACACCAGTCCAAAGGAGAAACCACGTAGGAAAGAAGGAGATTCCACACAGAGGAGAGTCTTTTAATCTCCACGCATTCTACCAAGAAGAGTCTCAGACCACGCAGCTGTAGGAGAAAATAGAATACCACGTGGAAAAGGAGGAAGGAAGTTTGAAAATTTAAAAAAGGAGAGTCTTTTAATTCCAACACATTTTTTAGGGAATATTGCCACAACAAATAAAACAAAGAAGCTCCCACGCATAGAGTAAATTTCATGCATTTTGCTCTAGTTTTTGTTTTTTTGTAGTAGGAATCACCACGTTTTTAAAAAGGAGAACAATCCAAAAAATAAGAAGAAAAGGAGACCACGTGGAGGAAAGCAAAGGACATGCGCAGAGGTTGAAGAGGAAAGGAAGATAAGAAAGGCAGATTAAAAATTAAAAAAAGACCTTCAATTCCAACGCATTTTCTAGAGAAGATTGCCATAGGGAATTCACAGAGACTGAAGTTATCTTCAAGTTCGAGGATTTCAGTTCATGTTACATGCAAAAACATCGATGTAAGGGAGAGATCATGCATGATAAAAATGTGAAGAGAATCAAAACGAGATATTTTTATTGCCTCCAACATCGAGTTTCATCTCAAACTGATCCGAGCTCTATATCGAACTCATATTGCCGCTTTATAAAAATTGTAACCCAGAAATTGCTCGACTTTTAAAAAATAAAAAAATAAAGTGAATAATAATAATTTTTGTAACCGGGATTATTATTTATTATTATTATTGTTTTTAAATAATAATAATAATAATAATAAAATTAAAATGGAACATATTTCTCTTGCATCGACGGGGTTTCGAGACTGAGACCCGACCCGCTTGCGTTGTTTTACGTGCCTGAGTCATTTTTCTGTGAAATTCATAATGGCCAAAAATCTAACAAATCTACAAGGAGATCGAGGAAGCCAGTGGAGAAATCAAACAAATCTACCCTGAAGTATGAATTTCAAGGAATTATCCCTCCTAGTTCCATTAAGTCAGCATATGACAACATCACTGATACAAATCTGGGTCACATCAATGTGCAACAATTCTGCGAGCGGGTGAAAACTAAAGGCAAAACCATTTTCTCATATAGACTTTACCATAGTGGTCTACCCCAAGCAACAACATTTCCTATCTTGGTGCAGTGTCTGAATTGGTTATTGCTTGCACGAGCATTATGATCCTAAGAGACGAGGAATTTTTAAAGATAATCGTGAGCCTTTCCTCTTAATCACACCAGAGCACATTGAGGAATTTCTCATACAAATTTCCCGAGAATGCGGATATCACTCACTAGTCAACACAAGAATTCTAGGATGAAGAACCCCTGAGATGGAGCAAGATGGTTAACAACAACTGGTTAGTGACCAAGAGACCTCAAATTGATAGGCTTCCCAAAGAACTATACCGCATTGAGTTCGTGGAAGAAATTGGAGACATGATTACTCTCCTAAGTCGAGTTTTCGAGTCTACCTTCTGCTAGGATTTTCCACCAATGGATGTATCAGTTTATTTGTATCATCCTAGCCAAGAAAGAGTTTGTGGATTAGGCCACCATCATCAGTAACACCCTTCACAAACAATTAATAGAAGTTAAGATGACTGATGCTTTTACATGACATTGTGCAGATCTGACTTATGCGGTAGCAAGAAGAAAGCTATTTTGGAACTTGAAATGAGAGGAGTCATGGGACCATCAAATAGTGTTTTCACTATTACACTCAACTCAGCTTCAAAATAGTTCTCACATTTTCGTAAGAGTCAATGATGCATTCACCTTCCACGTGATCCGGAACCTGAATTAGAATACGAGGAAAGGTTTTGAAAGAAGCCATGAGTGTCATTTCCCAATGGGGAACCCGGTTTATTCAATTTTCATCTTTTTCCTACATTCACATGAATGGCTTTCTTTGGTACCTCGTGGAAACTTCCTAAATTTGTTAGTGATAGATGGGAATTAATGGAGTTGGCACGATAATTATTCCAAGTTCATTGCCTTCTTAGTGACAAGCACCGTTCAAGAATTCATTTCCCAATTCAAATCGGGGAATACCAATGTCCAAATATTTTCAAAGGTCAAAACTCATGGAAAAAAGTTCACTCTCATAACCATCCATCCATATGTGAAGAGATCCCAGTTTGATATCAATGGATATATGTCAAATATTTTGGGAGCAAAGTATCAACATAATCCTACCATGGAAGATTTATGGGCTGATTGTTCGCATTTAACATGAGGTAAGAAGACAGAGTACTATTTCCTAACACTTGCTCGAGATCAAGGCCTTCCGCATCAAGAGCCCTCTTGATTCATTCATAAATGATGATGAGGATGTCATTGATACCTCATATGATGCGAGTTCTTTTACCCCATTTCCTCGAATCAATTGGACCAAAAGAGATGAATTTTCTTTTGATAGCAAGAATCAACCAATTATTGAAAGAAGCATATCTTGGTATGACAGAGAACTTTCCAAATCGCAATCAATTCTAGATCATGTTTCGGGATCACAAAAATTTCCAATATGAGGGGGCCTCCATTCGACCAAATTATCTTCTTGATCGACCTCTGTACCATCCAATCATACACAACAAGCAAGAAAGGAGTGATTTCCAAAATCCACTTCGCCAAGTAACGTGTCACGAGGAGAAAGATCTAAAGATCCCAACCCCGAAGAAGGAAGAGAGCATGTGTCTAGATTTTCTAATTCGAGAAAATATTCTTCTACCCATATCGTTAATATTTCTCGAAGCTAGTGTCAAACGATCCTCATCCTTACTTCGAATAAGCATCCACTCAGTGCGAGTAATTTAAATATAAAAACTTTGGAGCATGTAGTTCATGAAGGGATTTCCCAAAATCTCCCAAATAATTAGGAAGTGGATATCGAGGTTGTTTCTCCTCGAATCAAGTTTGTGGATAGGTTTCTTGTAGGATCTCATGATGTATAGGACAATGAGAATGTTGTTTCAAGCTCCAGGATTTTGTATGCTGAAATAGTGAATGATACTCCTTCCTGGGTTGATTCCGAAGTGAAGAAAAGGAATAGAGTTGTCAAGCCAATTAACATTGATTTTGATGCCCTTTTCAAACTTTCTAATGATGCCATTCCTAAGAATCCTAAGGTGCTTTCTCAAATAATGGTGGATAATGATGGAAACAAATTTACAAACCTTGCCATTCCACAAGTTGATAAAGAGCACGATGCTATGACACCTGCTGACTATGAAGTTTCCAAACTTGGACTTGGAATATCTACATTAGAAAGTGACATGGCAATGGCTCGAGATTCAATTGATATCATGCTAAAGAGACTTGAGAAATACAAGTCTCAAAACTCTCATCTCAAGGCCAAAAAGAATCAATTGGTGGAATATGTTCAACATTTGATAAATCCCATATCATCCACTTTCCTAGTACTGATGTAGTGGCTGCCCCAAATGAATATACTCTCAATTTTTCAAAATAAATAAACACATTGGGCCGTGTCACTAAAACTTGGCTTCCATAGATTCTTGTTTTAGGCTAGGGACGATCAAAACTGCGGTTAAGTTTCATGAAGATGTCAGTGCGTATCTTGATCCAATTCTTTCTTTCAAAGAAACTTTTGTTTCTACTATATCAAATTTGGATGAGATATTTCCCAGTTTATAGGAGATGACAAGTATGGAATCTTTAGTTTTAGCTATTGAAGGAATTCTCAAATTTGAACATTGAGGGACACGTTTTCTTTGGTGTTTGCATCTCAAATCAAGAAAAATGCTTCTTGAGGATTCTATGATCCATTATGAAAGCATGTGCAATGAAGCCTTCACTTCACTCTCCTTGATTCAAGAATTCATGGCTGAGATTCCTTGCAACCTCGTAAATGAGCATAATCAAAGGTGTTCATCGGAGCAGGTGGAAGAGCAATTTTCACAATTGTTTAAGGACATGTACACTCCCACTAACAATTTCTCGTCGGTTTCTACATGGAGCGGTGCATAAAAGTAAAGAACTTATTTGAGAACACTCAATCCAAAATTGTTAATTTAAATGATATGCCAAGTAGAATTCTTGAATTTCAAGTATTTTGTGAGGCTATTCTTCAACCAAGTGAACCTCCAGAAGAAGAAAATATGTTTGAAACTTTGGGAAGGTTTAGATCCTTTCAACTGGAAAAAGTGGTAGATCCTAATTTCACCAGCGGTTCAGGGATTTGATTTTCTTGGTATCTAATGAAGTGGGAGAGTCCATTTCTCATATGCTTGAGATAGGCAGACCCCATTTCAATGGATAAGGCATTGGTTATTATTGTATATTTTAAAAGGTGTTGTTATTTGTTTTCAAGAAACTATGGATATTTTAAGTAATTTCTATTTTTGAGTTGTCTTTAATAAAGTTGTTGAAAAAGTCAAAGGTCACTTAAGTGCCTTATTTAATGACCATGTAAAATCCTAACTACTTTGTAACCAACTTTTGGGTTATAAAAGGAAGTGAGGGCTCATTTGTAAAGGTGAATTTGAGAGAGGAGAAGGAAATACTTGTGTGTGCAAGCTTTGCTTCGGAAGAAACTTTGTGTTCTTTTGTGAAAAACATTTTGGAGTTAATGAAATACAAACTATGTATCATTCATTGTCTCTTGTAAAATTTTATGTTCTTATGTTCATTAGATGTTAGCTGTTTGAATCTTGCATGCAAATATTATCTTTGATATTATTGTCAACGTTATTAATCGGTTGTTCTAGTTCACAAAGTGATCAAGCTCGATTATCTATTTGCTCATGTGTGTTCCCTTTTACACATTCTTATTTGGCTAACTCAAACTCTGTTTTATTTGTGTTAGTTATTCATCTTTCTTCCTCATGCAATATTCGGCTCTGTTTTACCTAACTCTTGCATTTTCCTTCAATTCATTCCATCTCACTCCTTTCCCTCATTCCATTTCATCTCCCTCATTCACTTTTCTTTCCATTGATGTTCCAAAACACCCCCCATATACAATTTTGAATGTATAGATGTAAACATAGTTTTGGTTTTCAATAAAGGCGGGATCACCTTCATTGAGGAGGAATTCGTTCCCACCGTTGCATGTCATTTTCATGCATGCAAATCCATATGATAACAAGACTAAACGATGCTCCAGGATGGTGTGGGGATCTAATTCTACCACAAGAAAATAGATATGTTTGGAGACATGTAACATCAAGTGACCAAAAAAATGGTAACACATGTCAAGATAGCCCTAAAGACGACAAGAATTGATGGGTGTAAGAACTGGCCCATGTAGAAATGGAGTAAGGACCTTGTGAGAAAAGTAACGTTCCATATAAGCATGCCACGATGTATAGTTATCTCTACCAAGAAGAAGTGGTTGAGGCTATAAAGTGATTCTATGAAACTCATGTTTGGGAAGAGAATCCTCCATGGTACATCCAAAATAAGTGTAAGGTTCACAAAGAGAAGAATGGTGCGTGAATACAAACAAGGTGTCAAGACATCGACTCACTAAAAATGCATCTCGTGTTTGATAAAACACCCAAGAACAATGATAACCCCATGTTTACAGTAATTTATAAGTAGTGCATGATTACAATAGGGTGTGTTCATGTGATTTAGGAAAGTTGACCACTCACCTTGCAGTAGGAGATGAATCCTATAAGAGTGGAGGCCACAATAAGTCCTAATTGGAATAAGGAATGACAAAAATAAAATAAAAAAGGGCATAAGAAAAACAAGGTTACAACATTTTTTGTGTGAGAGAAGGAATCTCACATCGCAAAGAAGGGGTTCTCTTTTCGTAAGGCTATGGTGGATGCACTCATTAGCCACGGTGAATAAGATAACTACAATGCATGTACGCCAAAACGTGGCCGAGAAAATCCCAATAACCCTATAAATAGAGCCCAAAAATGTGAATCCCTGAATTATGAATTTTAATAGTTTTCCCCTTTAATTAGTTTAATTAATTTGGAAAAAGGGAAAAAAGTGTAAAAATTCAAATAAGCGGAGAGGAAGGTCCTAACTTGATTGATGAGCTAGAATGTAGTTTGATTGAGCTACTTGATGAGCTACAGAGGTAGTAAGTTGGTCAAGTCAACTCAGAAATGCTGGGTGAGCTCTATACGGGATCTCGATGAGCTAGGAAAGTCACTAGGAGCTCAAAGAAATTGGTTAGGTTAGTGTCTTTGGGTTGGTTTCTAGGGTCACATAATGAGTTGATGTGGTGCACATGGTGAGTGAGATATGAGTTGGATGCATGTTGGGGCACACCGCAAAGGAGCTGGTATGACCATGTCATGGCCAAGGTAGGTGGACGAGTCAAGAATTGAGTTGGCGTCGGGATATGTGGAAAGTCAACAAGAATCATGAGAGTAAAGCAGGGTCAAAATCCCAAGAAGAAGATGATATAGACAAGGCACGATGATTTTGGATGGGTTAGGTTCAATGTGAGTAGATACGGAGCACGCCGATAAATCTATGAAACACGAACTAGGGCATGAAGCACAAGCAAAGCACAAGGAGTAAACAAGGTGGATCGATCTAGTGGCGGGGTTACAAATATCCATGATGAAAATCTCAAGAGGTTGAATACGGGGTCTTTGCCAACTGAAGAGGTTGGAGAGAGAACGAAACAAAAGGAAAAATAGGTATTGTAAAATCCAAAGGTAGAGCTTGGGAAGGAACTTATTGTAGTCACAAAATCAAACACTTACTAATACATTTATACCACCTGGTATGTTATTTTATATATGGATCTAGTGCAATTAAAGTATTCACTAATGACTCATCCCTAGGTTTTTTTTTCGAGTTGGTTAGGTGTCATAGTTGTTTGTCTAGTTCATTTGTCACTTGTCTATGTAGTTTTGTGTATCTTTTAACATGTCTTAGGTGTCATAATTTGGTTAGTTATCATCTCTAGATCTGTGTTTGGGCACCCTAGTCCATGATTTGAGGCACCTATGTCATCATTATTTATGGTCTTGATTTCTTTGTTCGAGGTCAGTCCTAACAGTTACCCCGTGTGTTCCCCTAGGTCATAGTCGGTAGTTTTGGGTCACTAGTGTCAAAATTTGAGCAAGAGATCCCTATATAAACAAATCATACTCACTACATTAGGGGCGGACATCTCACTATCAAGGGAAAGCTATCTACTAAGGCAAGGGATTGTATTTGGTTATTTCTACATCTGCATCATACACTACATAGAGGGAAAGGGTTTTATTCTTTCCATTCCATCCACCATTTGCATCTTACATCTAGTTATTTCCCCTATTACCGCGTCATTGACACTAGGGCACCCTAGGCACAAAATTGCATGCACAAGCACATAAAACTACATTGGGTCCAAAATGTAGTGAAATGCTCAGTCATAAGGCCACTAGTTTGGTAGTTGAGGTCAGTCTGATTGATTCATATACATTCTTATTTTTAGGAATTGATGCTTTGGATAGGGTTTTACGGGTATATCTACATATAACAATTACATCAACATATATGACATTATAGTGACACTTGTGTGACAGGAGTGAAGATAACACAAAGATAGAACAACATTACCAATTTCAATTTTGAGCACTTCCACAACTTAGAACACCTAGAACATAGAGTACGGAGCCCAGGGGCACACCAAGGTACCACTCTAGGTGCCTCAAGTATAGTCAAGTAGTCAATTTTTTCCCTTCTTAAATTCACTCTATCGCAACCTTTCCAATCCGCAAACTATTCTATCACAATCTAGCACACAATGAGGTAAGTTATTTATAGGTTAGAAACATACCCTTCTATTTGCTTATTATTTTGATACATATAATACAAATATAAAAGTAAAATTTTTGCATTCTTCTTACAACATTTTGTTTCTATTTCGATTAACTAACTAGAGCGTAATAAATCCCATTTTTCTATTTTCTAGTTAATCATTTTGGTGAACCCTACGTTTCGAACATTTTCTTTTGGATCCTCTTTTTATACTCTAGATAGTTATTATACTCCTACTTTTTCTTTCATTATGTCTCATTTTAGTGTTAACCCTATTTATGATGAGGCTACCATCACTGAACTTATAGCTTTATATAGTGCTCCTATGACCTTACCCGAAGCCACTCAACAACTCCTCTTAGAAGGTCAAAAATATGTGCCTACTAATCTTGTTGATTCTCCTATAGGCATATGCCTTGTTGATGACCCTATTTTTTTACTCATTGTATACGCCATGTCATTTGGCTGGATGTGATCCTTCTTATTCTTATTCGATATGCTACTCGATGTTTTAGATCCATCTATCAATTATTATTTATTAGGCATTGATTCACAACCTGATATACCTCCAACCCCTCCTCCTACCACCCCTCTTAGTGCTTCATTTTCTCCTACTATTTATCACTACATTTCTACGAATTCTCATTCTAGTCCATTGGCACATTCTTATTACCTTAATGATCCTATTGATATTAATCTTCCGACTGACATTGACCATACTTCTTTGTCTCTTGTTCCTAAGGAGTCTCCTTCTTTCTACACTACTAAGAGTGCCTCACCTCCTCCATCTTCTTCTTCTCCTGCAATTGCTTCTCCCATAGTGCATGAGTCTCCACCTTCCATTATTTCTTCTCCTTCTACTCCTTTATCTACACTTCCTTCTTCCACTTCACCCATACTGCATGTTCCTTATAATATTGTTAGTGAAACTTCCCCTTCATCATCTCATATACCTCATTCTACACACACTCCCCATACATCTTTAGCATTGGAACCTACTACCTCACCTCTTGATATAGCCATGATCACACAAAATGGAAAACTTCAACCTCTTAATACATTGTTTCCATCTTCTTCTATTCCATCACATGAAATTCTCTCTCTCTTATACATGTTGTAGGCCAACTTCAGTCTCGGAGTTCATACCTCCCTTAAAAATTTGGGCTTACTATACGTCTATAGAAAAATATTCTTTGCATAGTAATGTCTGGTTCCTAAAACAATCCATAACTTGGTCTTTCCTAAAGATTTCACCATGCCCACATTTACATGCTTCGATGGTACCAGTGACCCTCATGCTCATAGTACATATTATCATACTCTTATGGTCTATTATTCCAATGATAGATTCTTTCTTGAATCCTTCTAGTATAGCCTAGTTGATGATGCACTCCAATGGTATACCCATCTTCCTTCTAGTTATATTAGCACTTTCTATGAAATGGAGGACACCTTATCTTTTATCCGAATGACTTGGAAAAATTGTTCATTTTCTATCATGGTATTATACCTCCTTTACAACAATGCTTATAGTATGATACTTGTGAGTCCTTTATACTTTTGTGTTAAAAATTTATTGACCTTGAACAAGACCTTGTTGCATCCACTCTAACAGAGCCTTCCCATGCTTCTCCGACTATGATGTCCTCTATTGTTCCACCTACACCTTGAGTTTTCCATCCTCAAAACCTACAACCATGGCTAAAAACCAAACCAAGTGTACTTATCCTACTCCACCTCCTAGTAACACTCCAAAGAAACCCCCATCTCAACCCAAAGTATGAAGGAAACAATCTCATCCTCCTCCTTCACCCCCTACACATGTCTCTCCTCCTCTCGCATCCAATTCCTAATACTATTACTTCACCTTAGTATCACGATCCTTTATTTTTTCCACCTAATCCTCGACCTTATGATGTCTTATGTATATTAATTAAAGAGAAAATAATTCATCTTCCTTCTAACCAACACCACCCCCACACTAATACAAGCAAGGAGTAATATACGAGTGATGGAGAACACGAGCAATGAAGAAAGAGGTAGAGGTTCCGCATTCTCCTGAAAGAGGTCAGTTCACGTGGGAAAAGGATAGTGAAGGTGCCACCTGCCTGATGGTCCCAGATGGTTGCGTGGATAGGGCTTTGAGCAAAGTGAATCTCTCCCTTGTTGGTAAGTTTCTTGGCTCTAGACCTAATATTGATTTTATTAGAAAATGGGCTCTGAGAAAGTGGAAACCTAAGGGGGATCTGAGTATTACCATCATGCCACGGGGTTTTTTTCTAGAAAATTTAATCAGCAGGCTGATTTGGAATCGGTGCTTCTAGGAGGACCATGGTGGCTGGGTAATATGGGCCTCTTTTTGAAAAAATGGTATCCTGGATTTGACCCTAACACTGAAAATATAAACACCATTCCAATCTGGTGTAGGCTCCCTAGGCTACCATTGCATTTTTGGGATGATGAAATTCTACTTAACATTGCTAAGTCCTTAGGTGCTCCGATCGGGCTGGATGGGCCCACGAGAAACAGATCCAGACTTGCTTTTGCTCGATTCTGCATTTCTTCTGAAATGGAGCAGAATTACTGGAGCACATCATCTTGAAATCTAGGTATGGGGTGTGGATTCAAAAAATTGAATTTGAAACTTTTCATTTAAGGTGTAAGCTTTGTCATCGCATAGGACACTCCACCAAAAACTGTCCCAAAAAGGAGATCCCTACAGTGGAAGCCAAACAACCTGTGGATGGCTTAGCTTTGAGTAAGGAACGCAGGGTTCTTGACACTGATAGCCGGAGAGAAGACAAAGCCCCTAGCCAGACTGAGCTGGACTACAATAGTAAGGGGAAAAAAAGGGGTTTTAGAACTCAAATAAGGAAGCATTTGGTCTGGCGTCCTAAAACCCCGGGGCAGCTTTTCTTGCAGCACCTAGCAAAGAGGACTTGGAAAATCCTATAAAGGTGTCCATGGTGGTGGATGAGCAAGAAGGAGCTGTAAAGATTAATATCATCCCTAATGATCAATATCAGTCTTTGAGCAATAAGGAAGCTGAGAAGGATAAACCTAAAACCCCAGTGGCAGCTTTACTTGCAGCACCTAGCAAAGAAGACTTGGAAAATCCTGTAAAGGTGTCCATGGTGGTGGATGAGCAAGAAGGAGCTGTAAAAATTAATATCATCCCTAATGATCATTATCAGTCTTTGAGCAATAAGGAAGATGAACCTCTGTGCATCATTGAGGAAATATTGAACATGGATAGCATGGATTTTAAAGAATCTTTGCTGATAAACACTCCTAGGGGTGAAGATAGATTATCTACAGATATACCTCCTTGCTTCAGCAATAGGTCAGTGGTTTCACCTACTTGCTACAACATCAAAACAGCTGATCCACACTCAATTGATAGGAATCAGAAGGAGCGTGAAGAGGGAGAAGTAACACCTGTCAAAGAAGATGAGGAACTAACTTCTGGATTCACAAAGGTCATTTCAAAAAAGAAAAAGAGAATGAAAGGATTTGAAATGATCCTAGAATCACTTTACAGTGATAAGAAAAAGAAAAAGGACAACTGGGATACCTCAACATCCAGAACTACTAGATCTTCTGCAAGAAGACTAGTAGATTTTGGAGGTAGCTCTAAAAGAGGAAGGCCCTCAAAAAAGGCTCTTAGATCTAAGAGAATAGAGAGAGACATTGCAGATGGCATTCAACGTCAATTGAACCATCAGAAATCCCAACTCCCAATCCCTCCAAATGAAGATTATTTCTTGGAACATCCGAGGTCTAAATGGAAACTCCAAGCAGAGAATCATCAAGGAGTTACGTGTTTCTAGTAGTCCTAGTATTATGATTTTGCAGGAAACTAAGATGAAAGCTAAGATCCTTGAAACTAATAAAAAGAGTTTTTGGGAAAACTCTGAAATGGCGGCGGTAGACTCTCAGGGAGCCTCTGGAGGTCTGGCTACTCTTTGGGATAAAAGGCACTGTACTGGTATGGTTCTTAATGCTAGCACTAATCATCTTGCTATCAAATTTCTTGCTATTGAGAACAATGGTGAATGGATCCTTTCTAACATCTATGCCCCTAATACGGTTAGTGGGAGATGTAAACTTTGGACTGATCTTAAGATCTTTAGAAACCAATATAGTACAACTAACTGGCTTATTATGGGTGATTTTAACTCTCCTCTAAACCCAGGTGAAAAATATGGAGGAATCTCCAACTTTTCTACAGGTATGGAGGATTTTGCTGATTTTATTGCTGAACTTAATCTCTTAGATGTGGATCTCCATGGGAATAAATACACTTGGAATAATAGAAGGTTGGGAAAAGATCTTATCCAAGTTAGATTGGATAGAGCCCTGATTTCTGCTAGCTGGATTCTCAGTCAAGACTTCCACCTCTCTTCCTTGCCCAGAATTGGATCGGACCACAATCCGATTGCTTTAAATCTTCTCAATTGGACTAAACCCATCAGAAGCTCATTCAAATTTGAAAATATGTGGATGGAGCATGAAAACATCTACGACAAAATTAAAGAATGGTGGGGTTGGAATGGTGAAGGCACTGCTCAATTTAGATTGATTCAAAAGCTCAAAAATGTTAAAAAGCAAGTTAAAATCTGGAATAAAAGCATTTTTGGCAATGTGTTTGATAATAAAAAGAAGTTAAAACAAAAGCTCCAAGATTTGGAAATCAAAATGGATACAAAGGGGAGATCCGTTGAAGACCAAACTAATGAAAAGAGTATTCTTTCAGAGTTGCATATGATTTGTAGCAGAGAAGAATCTTTTTGGAGACTTAAGTCTAGAGCTATCTGGCTTAAAGAAGGAGATAGGAATACAAAGTTTTTTCATATGACCACTTTGAAGCACAGAGCTTGTAATAGGATCATGGAAGTGGCTAAAAGTAATGGAAATATTATAAAAGATCCCAATAGCATCAAGGAAGAAGCTCTAAATTTCTATAAAAAACTTCTTAATGAGAGGAATATCATCAATGTTGAGGCTAATTCTTTTATGCTGGAGGCTATTCCCCAAGATAAAATTGAGGAGCAGAGATTTAAAAATATCACTAAAGTTGTCACGCTTGAAGAGCTACAAAAAGTTGTGTTTACTTTAGAAGGTGATAAGGCTCCAGGCCCGGATGGTTTCTCCATTAATTTTTTCCAGAAATTTTGGGAAATTTGTTTGGATGATCTTCTCAGAGCGGTGAATGAATTCTATAGAACTGGAAATCTTTTGAAAGAGCTGAATAACACCCACATTGTGCTGGCCCCAAAAAAATGGATGCTAAAGACTTCAAAGACTTTAGACCCATCAGCCTTGTGAATGCTATATATAGAATTTTTACCAAAATTATTGCTACTAGGCTTCAACTCATTATGAATGATTTAATTTCTAGGCGTGCAGTGGATTCATTAAAGGCAGGATTATCCAAGATGGAGTGATTATGGTTCATGAGACCATACATTCTATGGAGAATAATAAAAAAGCAAATATGGTGCTTAAGCTCGATATGAATAAAGCCTTTGACAAGGTTTCTTGGGTTTTTCTTGATAAAGTCTTAACTAAATTTGGTTTTCCGGACAAATTTAGAAAAATTATTAAGGCTTGTATCTCTACGGTCAGATTCTCAGTGGTGGTTAATGGTGAGCCAGTGGGTTTTTTCACTAGCAGCAGAGGGCTAAGGCAAGGGGACCCCATCTCCCCCTGCTCTTCATTCTTATGGCTGACAGTCTTAGTAGAACAATTGGTAAAGTTGTCAATGATGGTCTTTTGAAAGGCTCAAAGCCCACTTCCATCAGCCAAGTGTTTCCCATCAGCAATTCATGGATGATACAATCCTCCTTCTATTGGCTTCCATCATTGAAGCTAAGGCTACCAAGGCTATTCTGCAGCTCTACGAATCTACTTCTGGGCAAGAGATCAATTATGATAAAAGCTCCATTTTCTTCTTCAACACTCCTGAAGAAAGACAACTTAAAATTGCTAAAATTCTAGGCTGTAAAATAAGTGAGCTTCCAGCCACTTACTTGGGCCTTCCTCTCGGCACAAAAAAAGTCTCTAACAAGGTGTGGGATGATTTATTGGAGAGATTTCAAAAAAAAATGGCTGGTTGGAAAGGAGCCATTTTATCTAGTGTTGGTAAGTGCCTACTCATAAAAAGTACTCTTCAAAATCTGCCCATTTATATCATGTCGCTCTATAAGATCCCCTCTTCCTTCAAAGAAAAGTTTGAGAGGATTCAAAAAAATTTCTTATGGCAGGGCATGGAGGAGAAGTTTAAATTTCACTTAGTTGCTTGGGATAAGGTTTGTACTCAAGTCTATGGGAGGACTGGGTATAAAAGATATCGAGAAAATGAATGAGGCTCTCATTGCGAAAATGGGCTGGAGAATGCTTTCAGAGAAACAACCCTGGATAGAGTTAATTAAGGCTAAATACCTAAATCAACAAACTGTCTTTTCTTTCTGCAGGATGAGCACCTCCCCTTTGGTTCCATTTTTTGGAACAATCTAGTAAAGAGCAGAAATTTCATTAAGCAGGGCAGTAAATGGAAAGTGGGTGATGGTAATGATATAAATTTCTGGGATGATAACTGGTTTAATGGCAGTCTTATGGACAGATTTGGGATGGTCAAGGATAGTCTTGTAAACAAGTATGGCACTAAAATCAAGGATTATATTGAGGAAATGGCAACAGAAAGAAATGGAAAAAACTTTCTATGGAGAGAGATGATCTGATCCAAAATATTTCCTCCCTTCAAGATCAATTAGATCTTATTCCCTTAAGTCAGCTGGATACTAAGGATGAATTGGTCTGGAATAATTCTATTGATGGGGACTACTCTGTCAAAATTGGATATAATACTTTCTTCGATAGTAGTCAAGCTGAGTTCAATTGGAGTAGGATTTGGATGGTGAGTTAACTCCTAAAATTAATTTCTTCCTTTGGCTGGCTCTCAGAGGCAGGATTCTTACCACTGATAACCTGATGAGAAAAGGTTTCATAATGCCTAATAGATGTCATCTTTGTAAAAATATTATGAGGATATCAGTCATTTGTTTATACATTGTGATTATGCTACCAGAATATGGAGTTTTTCCCTCTCTAAATTTGAAGCTTTCTGGGTAGTGCCGAAAGGATTTCAATCAGCTATGGACTCAATGGAGCCCACCCTATAAGCATTGTGTTGTCAGAAGGATCTGGAAGCTGGTTATTCCTCATATTATTTGGAGGATATGGAAAGATAGAAATGATATTATCTTTAGAAATAAAAACCAAAACTACAAGCTCAGTATTGGTAAAATTTCTAATGATATCAAAGAGAATATTGCTAGATTTAAACCCCCCAAGAACAAGAGTTATCCAGAAAATGAAGATCATATCTTATCCCACTGGCAGATTGGAGTTGACAATAGCCGCAGTAATTCTGGTAATAGTATTGATAGATCTTTGATTCATTGGCATCCTCCTGATTTTAATTGGTATAAGTTGAACTTTGATGGGGCTTCTAAGGGTAACCCTAGGATTGTGGCAGGGGGAGGAGTGATCCGGGATCATAAAGGCAGTCTGATTGCTTGCGTATGCTGGAAAAATGGGAATTCAAACCAATCATTTCACCGAAGCATTATCTACTTTATGGGGCCTGAGAATTGCTCAAACTCATAATATCCAAAACCTCATTATTGAAGGGGACTCACTTAATATCATTAATCATCTTAATCAGTGCTCACCTCCAAGTTGGAACATCAAGGATTTTATCTTGGAATCCATAAGTATTTTCCAAACCTTCAATAACATTCGGATCATGCATACTTACGGGAGGGTAACAAGGTGGCAGATGCATTGGCTAATTATGGCATTAATGTTAACCACATTGTTTGGGATAATAACAACATTCCTAAACAACTTCAAAAGCATTCAAGTGGATATCTATGTTCATGCAAATTCATGATTTGGGATATGAGCATTGGGAGTGGATTTGTATTATTAAAACTCCCACACGTGCTGACTTTAAAACAACAATTATACATATCTTGGTGGACAAGCAAGAATTGTATGAAGTATAATGGGAAATTCAAGTGGATTTATATGGAAATGAAAGTCACACATGTGGGCAATATTGAGCTCTTAATAACTTGTACACAAGGCTTTACGGATTCCCAAGATAGAAATAAAGATAATGATGATCTGGAGTGGGCTTGCAAAAGGACTGTAGTTCCCACATGCAGACTTTCACAGGGTCATAACAATAGTTACTCAGGTATTCATGGGAAAAGCAATGGCTATTCTAATCAGCATTCTCACTGCGTGGATAATAATAGTGAAAGGCGGACTGATATTAGCACTCTAAAGGATTCTAAAATTTTATTTTTGCAAGATTAAACACGGTGAGAATGGGGGAGCCCTTGCCAGATTGAGCCCAGCGCGGATCCGGAATGGAAGGATAATGAAGAACTTTGGAATCTTCTCAGCCAGGAGGCATCACCAACTTTATGGAGAAGATTCAGGGCCACGACCAAAGTATTTTGGTGTGATTTGTGAAGGATTGGAAGGATCACTTGTGGATTACGGTGGGCAGAAGATTTCTATCAATGAGGAGTTAATTGCTGAAGCGACTGGCCTTGGCATGGAGGGGTACCATTTTTTAATAAAAGGGTGGACAGAGAAGCTGAGGAGAGGAAATTTGTTGAGGGAACTGAGAAGTTGGTCTTTGTCATGGCGGGCCTGCAAGTTAGTTCGATCCCTTCACCTTTTGACGAGGTTACCCGTATGATGGTGCGTTTCATTTCTTTGGAGGGGAGGTTCGTCACTGTGCCCTAAACATCTTGTGTTCCTCAACCACTTCCATAGGAATCACACGGTATGTTTCCCCCACTATCTACTTAACTCTCTTGAGTGCTCCATTTTGGAGTTTCAAAAGCATGCTCGTGTTGTTCCTTTGCACCAGGGACTCATCTTTTTGCTGCATAAACTGTGTCTTCTTCGTTCTCCCGGTATCCCTTCCTCCCCTGGCTCTGTTCCTCCTCTGCCCGGTGCCATTGTCACTAGCCCCTTCTCTCCACCTTCTGTCCCCACCACTACTGCTGTCACCCCTCTTCCGGCCTTCTCGGCTCCATCTTCCATTCCCCCACCTCTGCTCCCACCCCCTACGCTTCCACTTCGGCCAGAACAGTTACCAGATCTTCTAGAAGGCTGAACCTTGATACCCCTGCTTGTGGGGAAGGTTCCTCAAGAGATTGAAATTTCCCATAACCTCCTGCATATTAGTAGTGCTAGTTCTCAGGAAGCACATATTGAGAGCTCCACAAAAAGGCTGGAAGCCTTAGAAGCTGATATGAAGTTGTTGAAGGAAGAGGTTAAAAACTTGGCAAAGCAAAAAGGTAAGAGGAAGAAGGAGGAGGAGGTGGCTATGGATAATAGTCAGGTTGAAGATATATACAAGAAGCTGAACTCCTTAGACACCCGTTTAGGGAAGGCCAAGACTCACCATGATTATAATATGGCCATTTTTAATGCAATTGAAGAGTTTATTGAGCAACATGTCCTGCACGTCTCCAATCTCAGCGGAGTTCCTGAGCAACCCTTTGGGGCACTGATAAGGAAAGCAAAAGGACCATTGAACAACTGGATGTTACTGATTCTACCCACATGATGACATTGGCTATGTTCACCTCTTGGCAGAATATCAAATCCAACATTGACAAAGCCACCAAGAAGTAATTGTGGGTGCTTTTGCTGCACTTCTTTGTAATTATTGTTGTTTTTTTTTGTCTTTTTGTTTTCTAGGTGCTCGTGTTGTTTTTGTCTTGATGTTCTAGGTTCTCATTCCTATTCTCATTTTTATTCTCAAGGGTATAAAACTATTAGGCCCTCTTTTGTTCTCGAGACTGTTGAGGGATTAGTTTAAGAACCTTTCATCACCCACTTATTCTTTCATCTAGCGCACCCCAATTGTTTCCCGATGATGGAATATTTATTATGTGGCTCATAATCAACTACTAAGGGGTATTATTCCATAAGCCTATTCATCCATATTCTATGGGGCATTATTCTGCTACCCCCTCCTATTTTCATCACTTTATCCTATTACATTACATTTTCACATGTTCATTACGATACATTTTATCTACTTTACATTCATTCTATTATCATTATTCCATTACCTACACGCTACATATTTTATTCATCCAATATTTCATTTGTCACATTGGATTAGTTATTCACAACTTCATGATACCATACTTATTTTATCTACCACTTCTAGTACATCATCATATACATTTATATTCATCACATATAACACAACATATATTCTCAAATAATCAAACATACAACCATACCATATCCATTACACCACAATAATAACATAACACAAATATCGCTCTATATATAAAAATAAGTATCAATAGATATAGTGTTCATACGATCATCATCACAAAAACATGTTTCATCACTAGGGGGAAAGGCCCCCATCATCATATAAAATCACCACTATCACCGTAATGTACCGTGAGAGACCTCAAGGTGGATGCCTTTCCATCAACATGATGCCACATTTCACAACCCCGAAACTTCTCCATGTGCCTTTATAGTTTACCTAGCTCCATAATCTATTCTAAAAACTCACGCTTTAAATCCACATAGTATGTGAACACATCCCAGGCCAAGGAACCACCACCTATCACCTCACTAGAACACCGAGACTCCTCCCATGCCTCGTCCCTCTAATAAAGCAGCAACGTACATGTCACCACTGCTATGGCCACTTACACAAATAAGTGGGTTTGCTCACCCACAATGTCATCCACACACTCTAGAATCCCTCCACTTAACACATCGCTAGGTACATTCCACGTCAATGTGTGGATTGATGTGTCTACTATTAATGACCAAAAGGAATATCTTGCATACATCACATGAAACTCACGTTATTCAACCATGTCAAAACCACATCAACAATTTATTAACCACAACTTTAAATGTATATAAATACTTACGATCTAACACAACTATCATCACAAGGTCGTGGGATACCTCCAACACCCAATCCTCCTACTCGGTAACTCAATAGCACATACAAATATCGGGTATAAGAACACCCATAAGTGTGTTGCCCACCATGCTCAATAATCCTCCATGCACTTGGTGTTGTCACCATCCACGACTGTTATCATTGGGTCTACCACATCTATCCCCTGGTGGTATCAAATACTCCGCCATAGGCCGTGGTCTCGCACCTACCCTCTTAGGTGATCTCACAACTCGTAACCATATATATATGGCTTTAAGGGCACATCTTGTGCCATCCCAAACTACCGTGATACCCTCTCCACCTAAAAATCTCCGCTACACCTGGAAAGTGGTCCTCTAACCACATAGTCCTCTGAATACATCGTAGCTCTATCGCATCCTCAGGACATCCTCCATAATCTCGATATGGCCTCTATATCACTGACTCGGGGCCCATCTTGTCTATCAATGCCTTGAAACTATCTCAGATCCATATTTTTTCCACAAACATCCACCCAACGTAAACTAAATATCTACAACCAATCCCACTCCCCTCGTGGCCTTGCAACTGGTCTCAATATGGCTATATGCTCATATGCCTATACATGTAGTAGTGTGGTGGACCCTATACCCCCACCATGCTCATTGTGTGTAAATTGATACAAGTCCCTATACATGTGGGCCAACACACAAGTGTGCCCATGCATATCTTGTCCCATCCTCCTCTATCTGCTGACATATGTCATGCATCTTATACATGATGTCAACACCCCCTCCCTCCATTTGCTATACATGATGCTATAAACACTACAACAAAATTCTCGCAAATGAGGAACCCTCAACTGTAATATCACATCCAAATTGATATGGACCTCTATAGGAACCTCGACCCTCGTAAAATATTGTCTAGCCAAGTGCATCTACCACTCCATATCCACTACGAGGACATTACCTGTAATCTCTCCCCAATCACCGGTAATCTGTAGTATGTGATATACATCCTTTAGCATTACTTTCATCTCTCCCATAGGAAACCAAAATGTGCATGTATCTGCACTCCACCTCTCACACAAAGTAGTCAAAATTGGCATATTATGGAGCACATCCCCCATCTTTTCTATATACCATAGACAACACATTCCAACACTTACCAACTTTTCTCAGAGACGTGACACCACCACATTCGCCACTCTCTCAAACCGGTAGGACATAGTGTTATCACCTAAGGAATCTCTACTCACTCTGTCTGCACTCCTACACTTGTGCTAGAAATAAATGAAGTGGTAAGTTACCTTTTCACTTTACTATTTTTAATCACCTTACAACTACCACCTTTACTATGGTCTCCCTTTCACGGTTATTACCACAACTAATACAAACAATTACACTGTTTTTTGGTCATATCTTGTGAATTTTACTCCAATTTACACCGTGTTTGCAGCATTTTTTTCAAAATACCACCTACCACCATACTACACATTTTTTGCATGCATTATACACCATACCGTTATTCTCTATTTCTTATAACCACATTTTAATCTCTTGCCATTACTTTCAACTTAGATTCTGCTTTTTGTTGATTACTTCCTATTTCTCCAAAAGGGGGCATATCATTGGGTGTCCACCTATAATCCCCCTAAGTTACCACACATTTATCTACCATAAATCTAACACCTCACAAATTATACTGTGACATTTAATCATCAATCTCCCCTAATGACCTAATCTGGTGGTAACAATTGTTCAAACACTTTCATATATCGTAACTTATCAATTTCCCCAAATGACCTAAAATGGGGTCAATAAGTGAATACAAATAATTTAACATGACATCCTATTTATTTCCGAAACTTTCCCCTAATGACCTAACTTGGGGCAATTAGTGAAAAACCTCTCCATGAGTAACCAATACGAAATCAACGCGTTTAAATCATACCATTCAAACCGATGAGTGGTCTCCTAGATGACCTAAATTGGGAATTACATTCACCACTTCATTCCCAGATGACCTAACTTGGGATTTTATTTTATATTCCACGTTCACTTCTAGATGACCCAACTTGGAAGCCATCTCATTCTCTATTTTTTTTTCTTCTAGATGACCCAACTTATTGAGAATAAAAATATGACATTAAAGAGAGGGCACATAGAATATTCACACAAAGGATAAAGGCATATTTGAAGGTGCAAAAGGATAGGAAGGAAACGCGTGTGAAAGACAGATTGATTCAGACTTAGCCATTTTCATGGTTATGGGCTATTTTTGGAGATAGCGTATGGAGCACACAATGGGATGGAGACTTACATGAAACATAAATGCTATTTTGGGAAGAGTATCTACTAAGCGCCATGCATGAGTTTGAGTTAATAATAGGATTACTATTGCTAGTTAATTGTAAGAGATCTATTATTAGCGCACTTGCATGTGTGCATGTTATTGTAAAGGTGCATGACTATTTTCAACATGTGACCTATTTTGGGAAGTGTGTAAGTGGTGAAGGGAAATTCCCCACCCTTATAAATATGTATTAATCTATGTAGTTAAAGAGACATTGTGTATGAGCTATTGTGGAGTTATGCTTTGCTAGATATGATGCACACATAAAATTATGATACTACTTATTGTAAGAAGCTTCTATATTTACTGTTTTTAATATAATGGAGTGTATTGGGTGAATAATGGTGTTAAACATGACTGTAATTGGTTCTTACATGGTTGATTTCATTATGTTTATTGTTTGATTCATGATTCTTTAAGATCTAGATCTGGAATATGCTCTATGGAATGTTTATGCTATTTATGGATATGAATGCATTATATCTTCATCATGTTCACATCTTGCACAAGCAAATCTAAGGAGGGTCCTGGTACCTTTGTGCGCTTCGGGTGAGTACTCACTTTCAGGATGGGTGATGTGCTAGCGTGCCTGGGTTATTCATGGTAAATTCTAGGTTGCATCATTGGTTTTATTTCTTAGACCTCTTTTTAGTTGATTTTAGGATGGTTCATGATGAATATGTACTAGTTTACCCTAGCAAGTGTTGTGGGGTGGATAAAAGATCTGGAAGAAGAGTACACATGGTGGTTCAAGATCTTGGATCTCGAGTTCGACACAGTGAGTGGGTGGAAAAGAATCTGTATGACTATTTGTATGAGAGCTTCTTTTCTATTTTTGGTAGAACTGTACGAGTGGTTGGTTGCTTATGCATCTAAATGGAATTAGAGGTATCACACACTTGTTTGGATGCATGAAAATTTCAAGACTTGTATGATACTGATCTGATTTGGACACGTGCTGTGGATACTTGGTTCCATGGTGTTTTGAACAACTATATTATGGAGTACTCAATTTCCACTTATTCTTTCCTAGAGGTAGCTGAGTTCCAATTTTTACGGTATCCTAGGGGAACTTACTTGCAAGGCATTCCACTAGCAATCAAGATCTTGATGGTAACCCTGAACTTAGAGGAAAAGCTAATGACTAGCTAAACCCCACCACATTCAAGGGCAAGACTAGGTTTGGTGAAAGATTTTGGACCTAACGGCATATAGGAAGAGATAAGAAATGTGGCTTGAGTACAATGAGGTGCACAAGAGGGAGATAGAGAAACAACGTGACATTATAGAGTGGATGGCATTGAGGAGAGAGATGTCTCATGAAGGATTTAGAGCTCACATAGAAGGCGTGGAGCTAGAGCATCTAGAACTCCCCCATTTGGGAAAGTATGATAGCCTCACATAGGAGTGTTCCAACATAGATGACCTAGGCTATAGGTGCACATCTGAATCTACCTAGAAACCTAGCCCTTGCACTTGGTTTTCTAGTATCTAGTACATCTAATAGTCAGCAAGCTAATTTGGGTAGTAGGGAAGCATGAGTAAGTCACATAGAAAGTACATATATGGTAGGGAAAATGTATTTGTTGTTGTTTAGAGGTACCTTTTTAGCACATCATCTACATAGAATTCAAGCATGCATTATTTGGGGATCACTTCTGGAGTAGTACCACCATGCAGACTATAGGAGTTCAATATAATACTACTATTGGACATATGGAAGTGCATCTTTTGGTCCAATTCTAGCTACATGTGGAGGATCAAGGGGTATAAGTGGCTCTAGTTCTAGTGGATCTATTTTTTTGGAGGTAGAGGTAACACAAGAGGTTCTAGATTAGGTGGGTAGGGTCCGCACCAACCCCAGAATATCTACATGGAGATGTATCTTTGTCTTCCAGAATATAGGGGCATAGAAGATGCCAATGAGCACTTGCACATGTGTGAGATACTATGGTGCGTAAAAGGCATCACAAATTAAATCGAGTGCAAGGCAAGTTGATTTTCAACAACATTACAGGATGCACACATAGTTGGTATAGGAAGTTGGACACCGATCAAACTTGATTAGATTAAGAAACATTCGAATATGCATTCCTTAAAGAGTTCTATATCCTTAAATTTGAGTAGAAGAGTATAAGCATGCTCAAGGATATTAAGAAGGGAACTACTGAGAGTGTCTGGGAGTATGATTCCCATTTCAAAACACTTTTATCTAAGATATCTTATGATATTCACACAAGCCAACATGCACAATGGTTCATTGGAGGTATGATCACACATTTTAGAAGGGTGTTGTCACATAAGACATACAATGATCCGTGTGAAGCATTTGAAGTAGTTTTGCATGCTGAGGTAGTTGGGAGTATAGACAAAGTGGAGTCACCCCATTCTTAGAAGAACATATCATTAACTATGACAAAGTAGTTGGAGAAACTATCAACAAATTCAACACATGAGATGCACACTGGGATTTAGTGTATAGGTTGTGAAGTGGAAGCGCACACCAAAGATAGTTGTCCTCACAGAACATTACATTCATTATTGCTAGACTATGAGATATGTCACCTGAACCCCGATGCTTAGGCGATGCCCATTATTACAACATGTAATAATGAGAATATATCCTTCTATTGTAAGATTTACTGGTCCATGACTCACGATATAGAAGGCTATAGGTTGATTGGTCAGATCCATGATGTTATAGATATTGGTGTGTAAAAGAGAGGAGTATCAGATAATTCTAAGGGTAAATGTGAGCACCAGGATCAGAATCATAATCAAGCGCACTATGATCGAACAAGGGTTCTTGCTATGAAGGAGGTTGTGGCATAGTTTGAGGATACTATGGTGGATTCAAAAGTCAATGCCTTGGTGGTGGACGAAGAGAATTCCCTCATGGAACATGCTTTACATGTGAATCACCCGATGAATACGGAGTGAATGTCATCGAATATTACATGTTATTTTTGTAAGAAGAACCATATGTATGAGGAATGCCCAGATCTATATGAGCATCTTAAAAAGTAGCATAAATAAGATAACAAAGGTGCATGGATAGTTAGGATACAACACACCGTGGAAAATCAATGGATGCCAAAGTTGGCACCGAACCTAAGGTATTACCTGTGAAGATCAGTACATGCGTTAAAGTTGTGTGTGCTAGAGAGGCATTACAAAAAAATACTACCATCACTAAGGAGGATGTTTTACATGCAAGGTATCCAAATTTTACACACCAGAAGGAGGTTTATCAGGAGACCATGGAAGTACTTAGAGACCTTCAAGGGGAAATACAATGTTTAAAGGAGAAATCACGGAAGATAGAAAAAAAAGGAAACAGAGATGATCTAGTCATATATTGGTGACTTGAAGGAGGTATGCAGAATGTTACGTGAGGATAATATCATTCCATTAATAGAGAGTTGGATAAAGGGAAACACTCTGTGTGTGAATATTGATAATGGGTGTTAGATCCTGCATGCAAATCTCCCCCATAACTTAGATTACAAAAAGGATATCACTTTGAATGTTGTTTTTGATGGATGACTCTTGACTAATATATTGATTGACACAAGCGCAAAGGTAAATGTGCTTACTTTAGATGCATGGGTATAGATGGGGAGACCTTCATTACAACCATATTCTAATGTATTGTTTATGTCTATTTAAACTAAGTCCACTCCCATCATATTTTTAAAAGATGCATCCATTATTATACAAAGGGTCAAGTTCACTGAGTATTTTGAGGTTTTAGCGCTTACGAAGCAAACAGTCTCCTAGCTCTACTTGGGCACCCTTGATGTTATGCAAATAATGCTAATATTCAGATTCAACAAGGGATATATCATTTTTAGAATGAAGAAAGAGTTATTATCCGTTTAACAGTTGGTAAATTTGTGCCCTATGTTGAGCCTTTGAGTGAGGAATATTTGAATAGGATTTATGCACACGCCATTCGGCACCCAAAATTACTCAAGCCATCTAAGGAAGGAATCCTTCAGTGGGAAGATGTGCATTCTATTAGTGAAACTACAAGTATTTCTTGTGATAATTAGGCTCATGGTACTTATGAGATGGTTGGGCGCAAAGTATGGAGCACATTTGTGGGGAAAAGCAAACCTCATTGCATCAAGAGGATAGGTAATAGTTTTGTACCTCGGTACACTGGAGAAGGAGACCCTATGGTATTCCTACGCACCATGGAGGAACAATGGATAGAACAATTTGAAATAATAAATATGTTAGGATATACCCTATGCAAGACAACAACATGTTGGTGGGTGGCTCACAAGGATAATCTTATAGAATGGAATGAAGTAAAGATTGCTCTAATAACTTGGTTTTCCATGAGCAATTCACCTACTCAAATATGCACTTACCATGGTAATCAACCTGTTTAGCACCACGTTCAGTAGTGTGAGAGGCTTTGGATAGAGGGGAAGGAAGATTTACTTGCCTTCACTATGGGTGCACAAACTTTATTCCACTTTACAAGGTTGTGCACACACTTGGTATGTATATGCAGAGCTACATAGAGAAATTGGAAATTGGTAGGATTTGATTACAGGAATGGTCCAATTTTGACTACTTCTCTACTAAACCTCTAGTAGAAGAGGCATTAAGGGTTATAAATCATTTAACTATGGGAGACAGTGCAAAGGCAGAAGAACTCATTCAGGAGTTATTTGATGAGAATGACTCAGGAGCGCACTTTGATGAAGAAGCAAAGACAAATGACATGCTACTTAAGCATGCTTTCTTTGAGAAAGAAAAAGGAAAGATGGTCTACATAGTGGATGATGAGGAAGTAGAAAATCTAGATATAGATCATTCAGTAGGTATGTGTGAGGTCTTGACAATGTGGATAACAATTCATGCACATATGAGGACAAAGAAAGTGAATATTGGTATGGATGTTGAACCTAAAGAGGCAATAATTGGAGATTATTGGTCTGAATTTGAAGTGGCAAAGATAGTTGAGTTTCTCTATGATTTTTAGGACTTATTTCCTAGGGGCTACCATGAATTAAAAGGAGTGCATGAGTCATTAGGAGAAATGAAGATCAAGCTTAAGGAAGGTGCGCACCCGATTAGGAAGAGACCCTATAGGATGAACCCTAACCTACACATAAAAGTTAAAGAAGAAATTGAAAAGATGTTGAAGTCTGGCATCATCAAGCCCCTAGAAGAATCGAAGTGGGTTAGCCCCATGGTTATCAATATAAATAAAGATGGGTGGATTATGATTTTTGTGGATTATGTAGAACTAAATGTTGCATGTGTGATTGATCCCTTTCCTACACCTTTCACACAGGAGATATTAGAATGCATTACAGGGAGATAAATCTATTCTTTTACAAATGGATTATCTAGGTATCATGAGGTCTGGATTGCACAATAGGATCAAGAAAAACAAATTTCACCACTAAATGGGGATGTTTTGCATATACTATGATGCCTTTTAGTCTAAAAATGTGCTCGATGTATTATCGCGAATAATTATTCAAGAATTCTCGTATTTTATTCACATTTTATTGTAAGTTTACTTGGATGGTTGGATGGTGTATGGGCTTATTAATAATTTTGGGCCCCTAAAATATTGAATAAGTACACAAAGGCACATGGGTGTGCAAGTCCTAGGTTGAAGGATGGGTGCGCAAGAAGAAGGCATGCAAGGAAGTGTTCTAGGAGGGTTTTAGAAGGGTTGTGTTATGCACTAGAAGACAAGGTCTTGGGACTTAGCCAAATTTGGTGTATCGGGTAGACACGAGAAAAGCATGTCCCGAATGTGCATGCAAAGTGGATAAAGTGCTATCCTGGTGACAGGTTGGCCTAGGAAGGAATATGCCCTACAATGGAAGCTTCTAGAAGACCATCATGGCAAAAAGTGGAGATCTCAAGCTTAGAGGAGCATGCTCCCATGTAGGATCACATTCAGATACTTGCAAAATCGGATTTGAGGCTATAGAAGGATGATTTGGCACTTTGGGGTGCCTATAAATACAAGCACCCGTAGAAGAAGAGGGGTGCCTATATATAGAGAGAGGAAGAATGAGCGGAGCTCTGCAGAAATGTTACAGAGGAACTTTATTTGGGTTGTGTAGATTAAATATAGGAGAAGGATGTATCAAGGACTTACAGTTATAAAATTTCTTTTTGAGAGCTAAATGATATGGATCTAGTTATGATGCATGACTTTGGTCTACCATAATGTGGTGTTTTGTAGTAAGACTAATGAATGTAATGAGGTTACCAAGTTAATTGAATATGATCCTTATTGGTTCAAATTCATACATGATTCTTCATAGTTACTTTTCATGTATGTTTATAAGATGAATATGAATTCCTATGCATTTTCCTTTTTGTTTTGTTTTAGTTATTTAAGTCTATTAAAGTATCTCTATCAATAAAACTAATGATCTAGAGTCGTTTTGAGCTCTATGATGTTTACATGTTTCATTCCCACTCACTTCCTTTAAAGTTTGGATCATAGATGATGTTTTCCACCGAACTCAAAAAGAGATACTTGCACCTACATGTGCTCGGGTGAGCACCCAACGCCCATTGGGTGATAGGCCTGGGCACGCATGGGATTCCCTTGTTCTTTGGTGGGTGTAAAAATGACTACATATTGGTTCCATTTCAGGCATCTTTTCAAAGTTGTAGTGGGAAATAATATACATCATGATCTATGCAATGAGTGATGACAGAGTGTTTAACTTTGGAAAGTGTTGAATCATGGTTTAAGAGCACAAAGGATGAATTTTCTCAGAGATTCAAAGACTGGACCTAAGTTTGATGCACATAGATGGGTAGAAGAGAACCTATACCATGTGATCTATGAATGGATCTTGACATATGCGTCTAGATCAATCTAGTATTGTAGATCACGTGCGTGGACCCAAAAAGAATACTAGAGGTTGCAAAGGAGTACTAGCTAGCTACACTCTGGAGTACGCTATTTCTACATAATCTTGTCCGGAAGTTACTGAGTTTGAGTTTCTATGGGAGTCCAAAGGATCATTTCTATGTGCTATTTCTCAGGAAATGAAGATCATGATTGTTACCTTGAGTTTAGAGGCATTTCCGATGGCCGGATGAACCATTCTGAGCATTGGCGAGGAAGCTAAGGTGGAGGAAGATGGAAGACATTATGGTGAAGAAAGAAAGGGAGGAGAGATGACTCAAGTATAGTGAAGCACGTGAAAGGGAGATTGCTAGACAACGTGAGGTTGTAAGTGTGATGGATCTATGGAGGTAGATGTTATGGGAAGGAGTTGAGGTTCACGTGGAGGATGTGGAACCTAAGCAGTCTATGCTACCCCATCTTTGTAAACATGTAAGAGAGACCCCTTCACTTCTAATGAGAGTTCTTCACGTGGAGAGAGAAGAGTTATTAGCATGCATCTGAACCCACCTAGTGACCAAACCTTGGCACGTGGTTTTCCAGATCAAGGAAGGAGTATCACTTTGGCCCATTGGTATCAAAGTGGAAGTGATAGATCTACGCCTGTGAGATATAATTTCTTATTTCCCACTTCTAAGGCTATGCATACTATTCTAGTATTCGGATGAATTTTTAGACAAGGAGCAAGTACACAAGCCTCAGATCTCACATATGGGAGTAGTATGGGGTACACTATTGGTAGTGGGACATTATCACGGTATCACAAGATGCAATTTAGTGGAACTTTTGGGACCCTTGGCATGACCACCACAGACCCGGTGGGTCTAGTGGGTCTAGTGGATTAGGAAGCATAAGATCTGGAACTAGTGGATCTGGGGGCACAAGACCTGGTGGATGTAGTGGATCTGATGGAGGAGGAAACACTGGAGGAAACCAAGGCTCTAGCTTAGAAGGACAAGGTCCTCATCCACCTACTCAATTCTTCTTTGAGATGTCTCTACATTTTCTAGATTACATGGGTATTGAAGATGCTACAGAGCATGTTCACAAGTGTGAGTTTCTATGGCACGTGAATGGGATCACAACCCTAGAGTGGAAGGAAAGTCAATTTGCAACGACATTGCAAGGGTGCGCACATAGTTGGTATAGGAAATATGACCCCCATGAAATGGTGGTATCTTACACCGCATTGAAAAATCCTACTTAGTAGAATTCTACATCCTTGAGTTTGAACAGAATTATTAGTTCCCTTTAGGAGATTCAACAGGGAATGATAGAGAATGTGTGGGAGTATGATGCGTGGTTTAAGACTCTCCTATAAAAATTTTCATATGACATTCACCCTTCATAGCATGCTCAATGGTTTATTGGAGGGTTGATAACTCCATTTAGAAGATCTTTATCTCATAAAACTTTCATAGACCCGCGTGAGGTGCTGGAAGCTTCCTATGCACTAAATTTGTTGGAAGTGTTGATACTGAGGTTAGCCCATTTTTGGAAGCTCAAATCACTGTTATGGCTAAGAAGCTGGAAAATTTGTCTACGAACTCAACTCATGAGACTTGCAGTGGAATGTGGTGTATAGATTGTGAGGTAGAGGGGCATGCCAAGGATAGTTTCACCAAGAAGACAAAGATGTGCCATAGCGAGAGATGTGAGATTTGTCATGGTACCATGATACAAGTATATGTCCCTTATTACAACATGTAATTCAAAATAATGTGTCTTTCTACTATAAGATCTACACCTCTACAACCCATGAGACTAAGGATTTTAGGATTATTGATCGATCCATGAGGCTATTGATCTTGGTGTGCGCCAAAGCCTTGCCAATACTTCTAAGAATGATGACCACTGTTATGAGAAGCACGCAGATGGAGGCACGCACGAAAGGGGGTTTCATGGAAGATTTTGTGGTCGTGGTAACCATGGGGAAGTAAGAAGTGAGCTCCCATGTGGAACCTATTTTAATTGTGGGTTTATAAACCACTATAAGTGTGAGTGCCTAGACTTGTTGCAAGTGCTCATGGTGCGGGAAGAAGCAAAAGTATGAGGAGTTCCCTGAGTTGTTTGAGCATATGAATCAACAACACTTTGGAAAGACAAGGGCATTGTAATGGTAAGCATTAAGAAGGCTGACACATAATGGATGCCACAGGTGACACATGATGTAGGCTTGGAACCTGTTATGGTAACAAAAAGAGTAGAGGTCACGTGGGTAAAGGAAATGCCATGGTAGAAGAACCTTGTTCCAAGGGAAGAAGTGGTACATGGGAAGTACCTAGATTCTGTCCATCAAAAGGAGGTATATCAAGAAACCATGGACATCATTCGGAGTTTACAAGGAGAAATATAGTATGTAAAGGAGCAATCCAAGAGGGAGCAGCAAATAAGGAATGTCAAAGCACAAAAAGATGACTGGATGAGGTCAAGGGAGTATGTAACATGCTAAGGAAAGAGATTATTATTCCTTGCTAGGAGCATAGTTGAGAGAGAATGTACCACGCATCGGAGAAGAGTGTGAGAGGTAGGTATTGCATGAAAACCTTCCCCCTTATAGCCTTGACTATGATAAGGAGATCACATCAGATGGAGTCGTGGATGAATGGCTCCTTAGTAATATCTTGACACAGGTGTGGAGGTTAATGTTCTCAC
Organism: Taxus wallichiana var. yunnanensis; assembly: GCA_018340775.1. NCBI lineage: Eukaryota > Viridiplantae > Streptophyta > Pinopsida > Cupressales > Taxaceae > Taxus > Taxus wallichiana. Next base: position 45,448,989 of record CM031240.1, read on the forward strand.
CTTGGATGCATGGCATCAGATGGGAAGACTTACATTACAGTCATCCTCGAATGTGCTATATATGGAAAAAAATGAAGGCAATTCCCATCAGTGTCTTAAAGGATGCATCCATCACCATTCAGGGAGCTAAGTTTACTGGGGACTTTGAAGTCTTGGCACTCACCGAGGAAGACAATTTCCCAAAGACTACTTGGGTGCCCATGGTGCTATAAGAACAATGCAGATCTTCATTCAACAAGGGATATATAAGATTTTAAAATGAGGAGGAACAGGTCATCATACCCACATGATGGGAAATCAACACCCTATACTTTGGACCTTTGGGAGAAGAGGTCTTGAATAGAATATATATGCCCTCAATCGTGATCTAGAGACAATTCATCACACAGAGGTAGTTATCCCTGTTTGACGATGCTCGTGCCCTAAGTGACACCACCACCATAGCATGTGATAATTAGGTGCATGGAACCTATGAGTTAATCAAAAACATTTGAGAGGATCAGTAACAAAGGTGAAAAAGGCATGTATAGTCTCGTGCCTTAGAGGAAAGGAGTTACCTAAGTACTCAGGAGGAGCCTTCCCTGAGGTCTTTTTGTAGGAGATGGAAGCTCAGTGGAAGGAGGAAAATGAATGAAGGGGGATGTTAAGTTACATCCTACTCGGATCACAGACGCTAGTGGGAAACACATTGAGATAATCTCTTGGAATGGCACGAGGTGAGAATTGCATTCTCTGTAAGGTTTTGTAAGAGCAACGCACCCACGACTATAAAAGACTACCATGGTAAAGAGACTGCTTCCTTCCATATCCAAGCATGTGAGATAGCCTGGATGGGAAGTGCAGAAGCATTACCACCTTCATTATGGGTTCACAAGTTGTATTCCACCCTATAAGGTTGTGTGCGTGCATGGTACATTCATTCTGAGACATGCTTTGCATACATGAAATGGACAAGAGTTAGTGGCTGATATCATTCAAACATTAAAGTATCAGAATACAAAACCCTTGGTGGATAAGGCATTGCAAGTTGTCAATCACCTTACCATTGGAGATAGTGCCACGGAAAAAGATAGGATACCGTAGTTTCTAGGTGAATGTGGCCTAGAGGTGCACTTTGAGAAAGAAGAGAGAGAAGAGATACAACTTGAGCGTGCGTGTTTGGAAAAAGAAAAGGGGAAGATGGTGTATGTTATTGATGGAGAAGAAGTGGAAAAATTAGATGTTGACCATTTTGTGGGGGCGTGTGAGGTGGTAGACAATATCCGATGAATTGGCACATGTCTATCACGAACCTTTAAAGAAAAATAAGGTTAACATCGGATTAAAAGAAGAGCCTAAAGAGGCTATCATTAGAGACTATTGGTTGGAGAAAGAATTATCTAAGATCATTTATATTTTACGTGAGTTTGAGAATTTATTCTCATGCAGTATCTTCAACTCAAAGGAATCCACCATTCCTTGGGGAAATAAGAATTAAGTTCAAGGAAGGTGCACGCCCGGATCCTGGAAGAGACCATAATGAATGAATCCTAACCTTCGCATGAAGGTCAAGGAAGAAATAGATAAGATGATAGCGTCGCATTATTGATTAAAGAGTCAAAATGGATAAGTCTAATGGTAATTAGCATCAAGAAGGACAGAAGGATAAGGATCTATGTTGATTATAGGGACCTGAATGTAGTGTGTATCATTGATCCTTTCCCAACCCCATTTACTGAAGAAATCTTAGAGGGAGTGGTAGGGCGCAAGGTCTATTCTTTCACAGATGGATTCTCGGGCTATCACCAGGTAAGGATCACAAAGGAGGACCAAAGGAAGATGAATTTCACCACTAAGTGGGGAAGTTTTGCCTATACATTCATGTCTTTTGGGTTGAAGAATGTACCTATTGTGTTCTCATGCATTGTGGTACAAGATTTCCAGGACTTCATCCATAAATTTCTTCAAGTCTACCTGGATGATTGAATACTATATGGGTTAGTGAAGGACCATTGTGAAAACTTAAGGCTGATATTTGAAAGGTGTCGGCAGTTGAGAATATCCCTTAACATTAAGAAATTTGTCTTTGCTATCATGTTTAGAACATTATTGGGGCACATCATATGTAAGTAGGGTCTACTAGTTGATCCCACAAAACTTGCAGTGATTGTGGGATTGAGGGAGCCTACTAGTCAAAGCATAGTGTGTGGATTTCTTGGGCATACGGGGTACTACAAGAAGTTCATCAAGGGATATGCCAAGATTTCCACACCTTTAGAAGATTTACTTAGACATAAAAGTGCCTTTCATTGGGAGAGGCTCAGCAGAAGGCATTTGACACTTTGAAGGATAGGCTTGTCACCGCGCCCATCCTATGTTTCCCTTCTTGGGAAAAGTCTTTCCATGTTCATGTGGATGCCTCAGGCACTACCATTGGAGCAAGATACATGCACATCCCGTGAAGGGATTTTTGATCATCCCTTGTGCTTTGCAAGTAGGAAATTGACACCAGCAGAGTAGAATTACACTATGACTGAGCGCGAGGCATTTTCAATGATCTACGCGCTTCATAATATCAGACAATATTTGTTGGTGACCCCTTTCATATTTTACATTGACCACATGGCATTGAGATACTTGGTGAACAATCCCATTCTACAAGGGCGCATATGTCGGTGGGTACTATTGTTCCAAGAATTTGAGTTCATGGTGGTTTTCAAACTAGGAAAAAGTAATTCCAAACCTAATCATTTGTCTAGAATTGATTCAGGGGAGGATGCATAGAGCATTGAAGAGACTATGCTTGATGCACAACTATTTAGGTTAGTGGCACATGCCCTCAGACTTAGAATATATTGTAGTATTTATCAAAATGGGTGTGGCACTTAAGTGGGATGAAGGCCTTGGAGAATAAGAGGTTGGCCATATGCGTTGTGCCCTACATGATAATTAGTAGAGATCTGTACAAAATGGGTCATGATGAGGTTTTATGCCATTGCGTGCTAGAACATGAGCACATTGCAATTATGGAAGAGGCACATGGTGGGATTGGAGGAGGACACTATGCAAGAAATGAAACTGCGTAAAATATTCTACTCACAGGGCTTTGGTGGGAGACCATTTATCAAGATTGCATTGATTTTTGTAAGGCCTGTGACCATTTCTAGCGCCTTGGTAAACCTAGAAAAAGGGATGAAATGAACTTGTGACCAATAGCCAATGAGGAACCATTTGAGAAATGGGCTATTGACTTTATCAGACCAATCTCACCAATGACACGAAGTACTAGTTCGCAGTATATCCTCACTTACACTGATTATTTGACAAGGTGGTCAAAAGTAATAGGTGCAAAGGATTGTAAAATAGCTACCCTAGCTATATTCTTATGGGAAAACATAATCGGTAGGTAAGGATGCCCAATGATTTTTACAAGTGATAGAGGTACGCACCTCCTTAATGAGATTTTCAAGATTCTATTGTCGAATCATGGTGGTCCATCACAAAACTACTCCCTATCACCCTTAGGAAAATGGAACTCGCTAATTCATTTAACAAAATAGCTAGTAACACATTGACTAAGATCTATGATGTTGGTAGATAAGATTGGTATGAAAAAGTATCAGCCATTCTTTGGGTATATAGGACAACCTACAAGAGGTTGATTAAGGCCACACCATTTTAATTAGTGTTTGCTTACAGAGGCTGTCCTACCAGTTGAATTCATGTTACCTTCCCTGTGTATAGCGCGTAGGAGGATTGGCTGATGAACAAGTGCTGGAAGAAATAATTGACAAGTTAATGCAATTAGATGAAAGATGATCACTCATCAAGTGGATCTAGAAGATGGAAAAAGCAAAACAAAAGGCATGGCATGATTGTCACATTAAGAACAAGAAGTTTGAGGTTGGGATAATGGTGCTACTATATGATTCCAATTTTTGTGCCATCTTGGGAAGTTAAAATTCCATTGGTTGGGTCCCTACATCATCTCGTACATCCTTAATTAGGGCACATTCCAATTACAAGTGCCGGATCAAATGAGACGCCAAGAAATTTCAATGGGAGTAGGCTAAAGCCCTACTATAAATAAGTCTTCTTGGTGTTTGTAAATAAGGCAATATTTCCAGTTAGTTTAGGATTTACCTTAATACATTTTCTTGTCTTGTGTTTCTATATCTCGTTGTTGTTTTGTCTTTTGCACCTTGGGCACTGGTAATCTCATTACTTTTTGAAGGTTGTGAATGCATAGAGGACCGCACATCATTTTAGTGTGGGGTAGAATAAGGTGGAAGAAATTGCAAGGTATGAAGTGCCAGGAAGGATTGCATTAGAAATCCCAGTTGAATGGCTCTGTGAAGGAATTTCATGTAAGGAAAGGTGAAAAAGATGGTTGGTGTCAGGGTAAGGCTACATTGGGGATCCACGTACAAGAGAGGAAGAAGCACAAATGCAACACGAGGTAGGAGAGAGAAAAAATCATGATAGAAGAAGTTCCTTTGGTGCTGGTTGTACATGCAAGAGTCTCCTGTCAAGATGGATTGGTTGCATGCTAGAAGGTTGGAGAATTTTCCATGCAAGGTTGGGCATGTGAGTTAAAGCGCTAAAGTCAGACTTTGTTGAAAAAGATGCATTAAGTGTTGAAGTATGGTGGTAGGTAAGATAACATTTAATGTTAAAAAGAGGGAAAACTATAAATAGAAGGTTGGACACTTCATTATTTACTTTGCGAATATGAAGAAGGAAGAGATTTTGTGAACTAGGGTTTCCAAAGTTGATCCGTGTGAAGAAAAATTGGAGGAATTTAACTGTGAGTGACTAGTTTGGATCTGCAAACCGGGAGGGAAGTAATTCATGGGCATGGGAAGAGTTGTGGAGAAGCGTCATCTTGTGAAAAGATATTCCAGTTAGGGTTTGACAACTAGGGCATGGATTAAAAAAGAAGAGTATTCTTCACAGGTTGAGATTTGAACTTGGAAAAGATAGAAGAGTAGAGCTAGGAAGAGACATTGAAGTGTAGAGAAAACCTATGTAATGGCACCCAAGAAACCAACAATAACACCTAAGAAGGGAAAGGGCAAGGGAAAACAACAAGAGACTACCACAAGTACCAATGAGGAATGGTATGTAGAAATGTAGTACCCAGATGGGGTTTCGCTCGAGATGGAATGGGAATCCCACTTGAGAAAAATGACAATAAGTGACTACAATCATCGCATGAACATGATTGAAAAGGAAATGGAGTTGGAGTTAGTGCACCCGACTAACCAGAGAACACCTGAGGGGTTACCAATTTATAGTGACGAAGTCAAGGTGAAGTTAGAGAAGGTGGGATTATTACAACTCTATGAGTTTCCCTACTTCGGAAAGCCAGAGCACCTCTATCAGTGGCTAATGTCATGTGTACATGAAGACCACTTTCACTTTACTGGGGCACAAGATGCGCATAACCCCTCAACTAATTTCAAGATTCACAGGCCTTATCTGTGAGGGAGAAAGCTTAGAGGATGACATGTGTGACAAGGAAGAAATTAAGGAAACAATGGTTGTGTATGCGTATAAAAAGGGTCAAGGTATTTTGATATCGGGGATATCCAAGACCCAGTAATGAGAATGGTCACGCACTTGGTAACAAAACTCAACGCACAAGAAAGATGGATGCAGGTAAACAAGTCCTGGTTGAATGTTTGTAGAAAAATATTAGAGGGCACCATCTATAATTTGTCTACATACATTATAGATGAAATTATCACTAGCGCACAAGAAGGAGACAAGATTATCTTTGGTAATGTCCTCTTAACCATTGTGTTCTCAGAGATCGGAGTACCAGATGCAGCAGATAAGTTTGTGTGGGAGTACCCAGAGGAAGACCCCTCACCCGTAAAAATATTTGAGAAATAAACTTGTGATAGCATGATGCCCATTCACAATGCACATCTTGAAAATTGGTATATACACTTAAGGAATGTGTTTCGGGTAGAATGGAGAATACCTAACAACAAGTGAGCACTTACAAAGTAGGAGAAGCTGAGTTCATTGTATACCAAAAATTTTGTATTGGTAGGTTTAAATTGACTGATGAAAACATGAGCCCATGGTGTAAGCTCCCATTTGCCTTCACAGCTCAATACTTCCAGGTGGGAGTTAATAGATTCAAGGAGTCCAAGAAGTTAAAGCTTGACCTTGGAAGTTTGGACCAGGACCATAGGGAGATGCATGGATGTTGGTCTACCCCAACAAGCACGCATACATGGAAAAGTACGTGTTGCATGAAGTCCAAATGGTAAAACCCCTAACTTTGACTATCAGGGAGGTCCGTGGCACGTGTATACCTTTAGATAAGGCCCAAGTTTGAGAAGGGCACTTATCTTGAAAATGAGATAGCTATACCTGAGGACCTAATAGGTAGGAAGAAGCCCATGCCCAGATAGAAGGAAAAAGAAATGCAGAAAAAGGCACCAAGTGCCCAAGATACACAGCAATAGGCACCCCAAGAACAAGTGCTAGAACAAGTACTTACATGCACAAGAAGAGGTCTCCAGTCAAAGAGGAGGTGCCAAAACAGGAAAATCTTATCGTAGAGGAGAAATCACCGAGAGGAGGAAGAGAAAGCAAAATATCCTATACTGGAATCCCTAGTTAGGAAGAAACAGAAGGTGATGGAGGAAGATGACTCGAAGGAAACATAGAGCTTGGATAAATACATAGGTGAGAGGGATGATGATGAATAATATTATCTTGAAGGGGACCAAGAGCCACTTGTTTTCAGTGTGCATGTTTCAGAAGAAGAGAGTAGAAGAAGAACAAGATATTCTTTTCATGCGGTGTAACGGTAAACCGTGGAGGAGGAAGGTGCCTAGAACATGAAAAGAAGTAAAGAGGTTGGCACGTAAGATAAAAAATCCAAACCTCATGCAGGGAGAAAATAAACGAGGTGACATAAAGATAAGTAATGAAAATCATTAAAGCCTTGGTAGAACAAGAATTGGAGCATAAGCGCTGATATAGTGATGGAAGAAGACAAGGAAGAAAGTGTAGGGAAAGATCATGGTAGCACGAGAGGCCCCAGTCTATCGGTAACTATTCCTAAGGGAACACACACATGGGGAAAGTGCATGGAGATCCAGAGGCAAGGAATGAGCTACATTAATGATCCCAGCAAGGTGTTGCATGCACGCTTCCAAAGCATAGTCCCAATAGATCAACTCTTGGAAATGAAGTTGTTTGATGAAGAAGGTGCATACCCTCGGATGAGGAAGATGCTCTCTTGGGAAATTGAGTCCCACATCAATAAACCAGAGTTCTAGGTAAGTCAGAGGAACTAATGAAAATGCTTGAGTCAAAAGGAGATAACCCCTTGGTAAATGCTCAATAGAACTTTCAGATGAGAAGTTATGCAATGCGCTCAACAAGGTCTCAGTTGAGGTTGAAGCTAGGCTCTTTGGATGGAATGACAGGATAAGATTTCTAGAAGTAGAACTAGAAAAGGAGGAAGAGCTAGAAGATAAGGCCAAGGATTTAAAGCAAGAGGAGTTAATTAGTGCTTAGCTAAAGTGTGAACTTAGGGAAGAAAAGGAAAGGGTGCGTGAAGTACATAAGAAGGTAGAATCCATCATATATGCCATTGTTTTGAAGCATCCAGACTTAGCACCACCCATGTAAAAGTATGGATCTTCCCTTGAGTGCCTTGAAGACCTAACGTGCATCCTCACCATGGAGAGGCAACCTCTAGCCTTAGAATCCATGGAAGAAGTAGCAGTACGCTGGAGAAGGAGGATAAATTAAAGGTAGTAGCAATCATGGCTGAATACAGCAAAGTCCTTACTAATGTAAAGATTTCTACCCATACCACTTTGAGGCCACATATGGAAAATACATGACAGAGATAAAGTGGCCAATATTCTGGTCACCAACTATGAAGTAGAGCTTAAAGAGTTCCAAGAAAAGAATAAAGGGAATAAAGCAAAGTGGGATAGAATCTTGGCCGAGGTTGAAAAGAATTCATAAGCTATTCGAGGCCCTAAGGGTACGAACAAGCTAAAGGAGCTATACCCACATATTACTAGAAGGATGGACACACTTGAGGATGTGGGCAAGGAGTTGGAAACAATTGTTAACACTATGAATGATTAAGGAGATGGACTAAATTTTGGGGAGGTAAGTGCCCTAGTAGGTGACCTCTGCCAGAGAGTGAAAAATGAAGTCGATGCCTAGAACAAGTTGGAGGCTGACATACAAAAATATTTTCCTAGCTTGTTGCAATAATGCCATCACTTCCCCATTCTTTCTTCTTTCCTAAATTCTTCATCCCCTTATTCTTTTCCTAAGACGTTAAGTCTATTGTAATTCTTTATTCATTGGAGAAGTGTTCCCATGGGTGGAGAACAGGCATAGTGTGGGGTGATGTTGGGCCCCTAAAATATTGAATAAGTACATAAAATTGCATGGGTACGCAAAGCCTAGGTTGAAGGATGGGCACACAAGAAGAAGGCATGCAAGGCAGGGTTCTATGAGGGTTTTATAAGGGCCATGTTATGCGATGGAAGACAAGGTCTTGGGACTTAGCCATATTTGGTGTATTAGGTAGGACATGAGAAAAGTGTGACCCGACTGTGCATGTGAAGTGGATAAAGTGCTATCCTGGCGATAGATTGGCCTAGGAAGGAATATCCATGTGATGGAATCTTTTAGAAAACCATCATCGCAAAAGAGGAGAGCTCGGGCCTGAAGAGAATGCTCCAAGGGATGACAAAATTTAGACTCTTGGCATTGGATCCGAGGCCGCAAAAGGATGAGTTGGCACTTCGGGTTCCTATAAATACAAGCACCCATAGAAGAAAATGGGTATATCTATATATAGAGAGAGGAAGAAGGAGCGGAGCTCTATAGAAATGTTGCAAAGGAACTCTGTTTGGGTTGGGTAGATTAAATATAGGAGAAGGATGTATCAAGGACTTGGGGTTATAAAATTTATTTTTGAGAGCTAAATGATATGGATCCAGTTATGATGCATGACTTCGGTCTACCATAATGTGGTGTTTTGTAGTAATCCTAATGAATGTAATGAGGTTACCAAGTTAATTGAATATGATCCTTCTTGGTTCAGATTCATACATGATTCTTCATAGTTCCTTTTCATGTATGTTTATAAGATGAATATGAATTCCTATGCATTTTCCTTTCTGTTTTGTTTCAGTTCTTTAAGTCTGTTAAAGTATCTCTGTCTATAATGACTGCAATGATCTAGAGCCATTCTGAGCTCTATGATGTTCACATGTTTCATTCCCACTCACTTCCTTTAAAGTTTGGATCATAGATGATGTTTTCCCACTCAACTCACATAAAAGAGAGACTTGGCATCACAAGTGCCTCGGTGAGCACCCGAGTGCCCACCTAATCGGGTGATAGGCCAATGCACATGGGATTCCCTTATTCTTTGGTGGGTGTAAAAATGACTACAATAATTATTATGACAATTTGTGCTTAATGTTTGAAATATGTAGACAGTTAAACATCTCTTTGAATATCAAGAAGTGTGCATTTTCTACACCTTTTGGCACTCTATTAGGGCACATCATCTGCAAGGAAGGTTTGTTAGTAGATCTAGCTAAGGTTGTAGTTATTGTAGGCTTGGAAGAGCCTACCAATTAGAGTGAGGTGTGTGGATTCTTGGGTCACACTGGGTATTATAGAAAATTTATCAAAGGATATGCTAAGGTTGTCACACCCTTGGAAGAGTTACTAAAAGGAAAAGGGAAATTTTATTAGGGAGAACTACAACAACGTGCATTTGAGACATTAAAGGAGAGACTTACTACAACACCTATTCTACATTTTCCGTCATGGGACCAACCATTTTGTGTACATGTGGACACCTATGGCATGAGCATTGGCATGGTGTTACCTTAGCATGGATAAGGTATTATAGATCATTCTATCTATTTTGCTATTAGAAAGTTGAATCCTGCAGAGTATAATTATATAACTATTGATTGTGAAGCCTTGTCAATGATCTATGTACTACATAAATTCAGAAAATACCTTCTAGTAACACCATTTGTATTTTACACCGATCATATGGCATTGAAATACTTGGTAAACAAGCTCATTTTACAAGGGTTCATATGTTGATGGTGCTCTTACTCAAGAATTTTATTTGACTATTGTGGTAAAACCAAGGAAAAGTACTTCTAGCTTAGACCACTTATCAAGAACTCAGTCGGGAAGGGTGCACAAACAATTGAAGATATAATGTTGGATGCACAATTATACAAGTTACAACATGCACCTTCAGAATTGGAGGATATTGATATCTTTTTACATACAAGTATGGTGCTAGAGGAATGAAATCCTTAGAGAAGAAACAACTTGCAATTCATATGGCACCTTTTATGTTGATTAGTGGTGACCTATACAAGTTAGGCCAAGATGAAGTATTGCGCGGTGTGTACTAGAGCATGAGCACACATATATCATGGAAGAGGCTCATGGTGGTATTGCAGGTGGGAACTATGTAGGTGACACCACTGTGCACAATATTCTACTCATTGGATTATGGTGGGAGACCCTCTATAAATATTGTAAAGCATATTGTAAGGTGTGTGATCATTGTCAATGCATTGGTAAACCTGGGAAAAGAGATGAAATGCCTTTAAGACCTATTCCTAGTGTAGATCTATTTGAGAAATGGGATATAGAATTTTTGGGTCCTATTTAGTAAGAAACACGTAGAACTCGGATCAAGCTACATCATCACTTACACAAATTATCTTACAAGGTGGGAAGAAGCAACACCTACCAAGGATTGTACAACAGCTACAACAATTGGGTTCTTATGGGAAAATGTTCTTACAAGGTATGGATGCCTGTTGAGCTTGACAGTGATAGGGGTACACAATTTTTGAATGAGACAATTAGGATATTATTGGATGAATTTATGATTGCACACCATAAGACTACACCATATCATCCTTAGGAAAATGGGATCAGTTGAGGCCTTCACAAAGATTTTGAGCCAAAAATTGACAAAAAATTGTGATGTTCGAAGGAAAGATTGGGATGATAAAGTTTCTGTCATGATTTGGGTGTATAGAAAAACATATAAGAGGTTTAACAAGGCCACACCCTTTCAGTTGGTGTTTGGTATAGAATCAATTCTTCCTATGGAATTCATGTTACCTTCTTTGCGTATTACACACATTGGAGGTCTAGCTAATGAGAAATATTTGGAAGAAATAATTTATAAATTGATACAATTGGATGAGAGGCACACCATAACACGTTGGAGTCAGAAGCAGGAAAAGGCCAGGTAGAAGGCATGGCATGACAGGCACATCAGGGACAAAAATCTTGAGATGGGACAGATGGTGCTTCTTTATGACTCTAAGTTTTTACACCATCCAAGAAAGCTTAAAGTGCATTGGTTGGGACTGTATATTATCACTCATATACTTGAATCAGCACTTGTCAGTTAGAGACACTTGATGGAATACAGTTACTCGGTTACTTCAACAAGAGTAGGCTAAAGCCCTACTATAAATAAGTCTTCTTGGTGTTTTTAATAAGGCAATGTTTCCATTTAGACTAGTTTTCATTTCTATATTTCCTTAATGTATTTCCTTCTTCGTCATTATGCTTTGTCAATTTAGTTTGTGTTTTGTGTAATAAGCATGTTTGTGCACTGGAAGCTAATTACCATTTGAAGAATTTTTATGCATAGAGGACTGCACATACCATTGGTGTGGGGTGGATATTTATAACTAGGTACATAAAGGAACAAACTACTACATGTTCTATTTAAGTTTGGAGAGTTGTTAGAAAGGAGATTGCTTTAAAAAATACAACCGTAGATGGAGATAAATGATATAACAAAGATAACGTGAGGTAAGCAATGGCCATGGAGACTACCGGGGAAGGCGTAGTGGTGAGGTACTTAGGAAAATGGAAGCGCATCAAGAGAAGTCTAGAGCTAGAAGGTAGGAAGGCATGCTAGAAGGTTATAGCTAGGGCGTGAAGATGTACCACATGAAGATTGTGAAAATGATCAATTAATGAGAGGATTGTTGGTTGGTGAAGGAGTAATAAATGCACTAAATTTTTGAAAATCTATATAAGGACGTGATGCGGTTCATCTTTACCTTTACGATCACAAGTATTTGGGTGAGCTAAGTACGATCGAGTTGATCGAATCATATTGAGGTCTAGAGAGTGTGAAACTAGATGTGAAGAGTGGATTATTATGGGAAAGAGGATTACATCCCCATTGGTGAAGGGTTTGAGTGAAGAAAAGGCATTGAAAAGAAGCTAGGGCATGCTTATTCAAGCTAGGTTTTGAGTTTGCTTGTTATGGATAGATAAAAAGGTGGATTTTATGATGGCACTAAAGAAAGCACCTGCAGTAGGCACAAAAGGAAAGAAGAAGGTAAAAGATGAAGTTGAAATGGCTCCCAAGAGTAATTTTTCGAAGATGCAGTACCCAGAAGGTGTGATAGTCAGACAAGAGTGGGATTCCCACATCCACAGGTGCAAAATAAGTGACTACAACCACCATACATCTAAAAACAAGAAAGATTTGGATGCATTATTGAATACAAAGACCAACAAACACACAATGGAAAATATGCCAATATATGGCTTACGATGAGGGAAATTTTTGATGCAACTTGGATTCTATCGAGTTATATGAGCTCCCGTATTTTTGCAAGTATGAACCATTATACCAATGGTTGATGAGTAGAGTCCATGAGGACTTCTTTTATTTCATCGGACAAAGGGTTAGAATCAAACAAACCCCTGATTTTGACAAAGTGATAGGATTAAAGGGAACAGGGTAGACCTTGTTAGTGATCTGATTGTTAAAGCATCAATTGTAGAGACAAGAAAGGAGCTGGGGTATACTAAGGGTCTGCACGGAATGGACATTGATAAATTAAAGAAGTACTCAATGGCGCAGTAGTCATGCATCTAGTAACCAAGTTGAATGTTCAAGAGAGATGGTCGTAAGTGAGTACTATGTGGCTGCATGTCATAAGAAAATATCTCAAGGAGTAGTCTACAACCTAGTAGGCTACATTGTAGACACCATTATTGAGGAAGCGTGCATAGGAGAAAAGATATGTTTTGGAACTATCATCCTTTCCCTTGTGTTTGTAGAAATTGGAGTGCCCGATGGGCCAAAGAACAAGATCTGGGAGTATCCCATGGAAAAGAAGTCCCTCGTGGAAAGGTTTGACAAATATTTATGTGAAGGATCAATGAGTGGGCCATTTAAGTAGAGGGAAGAGATGTGGTATGACCTATTTAGTGCGGAATTTGAGGAGTTGCACACTCCCAAGGAGCTACCTTTGGTGGTGATTAAGGCGGATATTTTGCAGCGGTGTACCAACACTTCTACATCACACAATTTACTATGAGGGATGGGGCATGGAGCCCATGGTGTAAACTACTATATTCCTTCACAACGCGCTACTTCTAGGCATTATTCCACCAATTTACTGATGTGTGCAACCTAAAATTTAATGTAGACAAGGTATACTATGACTACCACACTCTAAGGAAGGCATATGTGTATCCAGGGCTAGAATACCTACATTGAGAGGCTCATCTCAGATGTCATAAGTATGAAGCTAGTAAGCTTGGCTATTAGGGACAGTGGAGCCACACTCGTATACCTTCAGCTTAAGCCTAAGCTAGAGAATAACAAGTATGTAGAAAATGAGTTCACGCTCCCAGGGCCACCTAAAGGAAAACATACAGTGGAGAACATGTTAGCCCCACAACCTATAGAAACTATAGCGGTAGATGAGGAGGAAAAATAACATGAAGATAGTGGTGGCTTAGATCATAGAGGCCAAAGGTAGCCCATAGAAAGAGTAGAGACTGAGTGCGTGGGTACTCCACCTCGGTACAAGAAGAATTCCATGAAGATAACCTCTTTAAAAGGGTATTTAGAAGAACAAGGACCCAAGGTGCGGGAACCCCATAGCCTGTGAGGATATCACCATGACTCTCTCCTCAAAAAGAGATAACTGAGAGGAAGAGGAGAAAACTAAATTTGAATGAGGAGGTAGAGGAGTCTATAGAGAGCATGCCTAGAACCCTTGTATAACCAAAAGATGTGGAAGAACCTAGGGATGAGGATATGAAGGATGAAGAGGAAGGTGTGAAGGAGGTAGAAGAAACAGAGCATGATATTTCTCAAAACATTAAAGATCTAACTCCAAACCTTGGCGCTCAAGTTCCTAAGGGGCCAAGAATGAGGAGAACCAGTGGGGAGTATGTTGGGCCAAGTATGGGCTATGTTGAGGACACAAGTAAAAATTTTGTGCCCGTTTCCAGAGCATAATGGGCCTTAAGGGGTTGTATGGACCTAGACATGGCCACTACGCATGCGACGAAATAGTTTTCTAGGTACATGGAAAATCATATGGATGAGACATATTTTGATATATGTGAGGTTTCATATGTGTCAAGAAGAATGAAGAAGGCACCATAGAGTAGGCACATGACTATAAAGCCCACTCTCATGTCTGATGAGCAGGTGAGCAATGACTTGGTTAAGGTTGTTAGGTTGTGGAGCCTATTTTCATGTGTGAAAGTGTTGAATATTGTACACTAAGAGAAATGTACACTTTCCATAGTTGTCTCGCCGGGGTTTGGGGCTGGGCCAGCCCAAGTGGGGGCCCGGGGGTAGAAACCCCCAATAATTGTTTTGGCCTTAAAACATGCCCAATATACCGGAAACGTGCTTTTCTCATATGGGTTGGATTTTGACCCATACGTTTATGGGATGGTTTTGGCCCATGGTTTTGATACCCACAGTTTTGTAAAATTGCTTAAGTAGTTTTCTATTTATATGGTTTTGTGCATATGGTAGGTAATATAAAACATTGCAGATGTGTTTTGAATTTGAGTGTGAATTTTGTAGAGTTTGTTTAGCATAGCTCCAAACAGATCTAGGTATTATACTGAGAGAGTGGTGGCTTGTAATAAAATATGAGCAAGTGATTCTTGGTGGACGTAGCCCAAATTGGGTGGACCACGTTAAATATTGTCTCTTTGTGTTGTGTTATTTTATTCTACAATTTTATTTGAGATCTGTAATATTTTTTGCATATTAGTTTCTACTGTTGTGATTATGTGAGGGATTATTTCACATATTTTATCCCTTATTTCCTAACAATTGGTATCGAGTGAGGTTTGGTTCTTCAAGTGTTGAATCATAGGGAAATTTTTATCTTGAGTGGGAGCTATGGCAAATGATGGAAGATCTAGGGTTGATAAATTCAATGGGAAAAATTTCAGTCTTTTGAAGATGTAGTTGTAAGATTACCTTTATCAGAAGGATCTTTATATTCCACTTTCTGAGAAGGTGAACAAACCCTTGAGTATGACGGATGTAGAATGGGATTTGCTGGATAGGAAGGCACTTAGAACAATCTACCCGTGTCTTGCATCTTTGGTATTATTTAATGTTTCAAAGGAAAAGACTACAAAATAATTGATGGATGCATTAGGGAAGTTGTATGAAAAACCCTCTACCTCAAATAAGATATTTTTAATGAAAACATTGTTTAATATGAATATGTATGAGAATTATTCAAGAGTGAGATCATTTAAATGAATTTAATATGGTTTTAAATATGCTAGTTTTAAGGTTATAATAGAATTTGATGAATAAGTTAGGTATTTATTAGTTTTGTGCTCTTTACCCGAGAGTTGGAATAGCCCGTAATGTAATGGCGGTAAACAACTCGGTTCCAGCTAACTAGAAGTTAAATTTTGAGGATGTTGTAGGTGTGATTCTAAGCGAGGAAATGTGAAGAAAAAGATCTAGTGAATCTTCTACTTTAGGGAATGCTTTGTGAGGGAAACTAGAGGGAGATAGAAGAATAGAGGAAACTGTGGAAAGTCTGCAGGCATGCAAAGAAGGACTGTTGGGAGCTTTGGGACAAGAAGGAAAAAAAATAGGAAGAAAACAAGGAGGAAAATATGGCAACGGGTAATGTATGTCACGATGCTTTGATTCTTTCTTTGCAAAATATTACTGAATCTTGGGTTTTAGATTTGGGGGCTTCTTTCCATGCTACTTCACATAGGCATTATTTTGTTGATTATGTTGAAGGATATTTTGGGCATATTTTTCTTGGTGATGATGAGCCTTGCAAAGCATAAATTGGAAAAGGTTCCTGCTTATTTAGTTAAGATGAAGAATGGGAATACTTGGCTATTGAAGGATCTCATACATGTGCCTACATTAAGATGAAATTTGATATTGGTGGGGTAGTTGGGAAGTGATGGTTGTACTGTGATATTTACAATAGACTCTTGGAAGGTTACCAAGGGTGCTCTTGTGGTGGCAAGAGGTAAGAAGGTTGGAACCTTATATTTAACCACTTATAGCACTAATGTTTGTAATCTTGTGGCTTCATAAGTAGATACAACATTGTGGCACTATAGGCTCAGTCATATGAGCCATAAGGGCATGGAAATCATAAAGAAAGATTTTCCTATATATACAGAAACAAGTTTAGAGTTCTGTGAGAACTGCATATATGGGAAATAGAAGCAAGTAAGGTTTCTCACGGTTGGACCTACAAAGAAAGAGAGTAAGTTAGAGTTGGTGCATTCGATGTATGGGGGCTAGCTCGGGTATCATCTCTTATGGGTTCAAGTTATTATGTTACTTTTATTAATGATGCAGAAAGTTTGGGTTTATTGTATTAGAAACAAATATGATGTATTTAACACTTTTGTTAAATGGAAAGCCTTGTAGAGAATGAAATAGGTCTTAAGCTAAAATGTATTAGGTCGAGATAATGGAGGGGAGTATTACAACAATGAACTTGATGATTATTGTTCTAAGAATTGAATCCATGGGAAAAATAAGGTTCTAGGAACTCCTTAATAGAATGGGGTTTTAGAAAGGATGAAAAGAACAATAATGAAATGTGCTAGAGCACGAGGTTACATGTAGGACTACCTCTTTCGCTTTTGGGCGTAGAAGTGGTGAGCACAACTGTGTACTTGATAAATAGAGGAATCTCAAGTGCCTTGGATGGAGGCATGCTTGAGGAGCCTTGTATTGTCAAAAATTTGATTATTCATTTCTTAGAGTCTTTGGATGTGAGGCATTTTTCCATATAGACAAGGATGATAGGACCAAACTAGAGGTTAAATTAGAAAAATGTACTTTCATTGGTTATGGTGGTGATGACATTGGATATAAATGTTGGATTATTAAGGAAAAGAAAATAATTTGATCTAGGGATGTGGTCTTTAATGATAAAGTCATGTATAAGCAGCATTGCAGGAAAATAGGGACGAATCCAAGAAAGAATATGCAGTGGTAGAGGATCTTCGGATGGAAAAGTGACACATGAATCGGTTCAGAACCTCCTCAACAGAACCCCAAACTCTTATATTGAGGATGTCCTCTAGGGTAAGAAGATAACCTAAACGTTTTATCCTTCTCTTTATTATTTATTACTCACTTGATAGTGGAGAGCGAGAGAGCTTTAATTAAGCAATGTAGGTAGATCTTTGGGAAGAAGTGGGTTAAGCCATGGATGAGGAGCAACAAGCTCTCATGGAGAACCAAACATGGATTTGGTGAAGCTACCTCAAGGAAAAGAGAATTACAAAACAAGTGGGTGTTCGAGTCAAAGAGAAAGAAGGAGGAAAGAAAAGATACAAGGCCCGATTGGTGGTCAAGGGGTTTGTATAGAAAAAAGGTATAGATTTTGATGAGATTTTTTATCCTCTAGTAAAAATGACTTCTATTAGAATTGTTGTAGGAATAGTTGCAGCAGAAGACTTGCACTTAGAATAGCTTGATGTAAAGAAGACATTTCTCTATGGTAATTTGGAGGAGGAACTATTTATGCAGCAACTAGAGGGCTATGAGGTCAAAGGTAAAGAGGAGATTGTGTGCAAACTGAAGAAGAGCTTGTATGGCTTGAAACAAGCTCCACGTCAATGGTATAATAAATTTGATAGCTTCATGATGGAGAAAGGTTATATTAGATGTCATTCTGACCATTGCATGTATACAAAGAAATTTGAGGATGGTAGTTATATTATCCTTTGTCTGTATGTGGATGACATGTTGGTTGCGCGGTAAAAACATGCAGAAATAAAAGTACTCAAGAAGCAACTAAGTGAATCCTTTCTGCTATGAAGGATTTGGGGAAGACAAAAAATCCTTGGTATGAGGATATCTTGGGATTGGAAGGAATGGAAGCTGAATTTATCTCAGGAAGAGTACATTAAGAAGGTCTTGGAGAGCTTTAACATGCAGGATGCTAAACCAGTTGGGACTCCTTTGGTAGGCCATTTCAAGTTATCAAAGGAGCAGTGTCCCAAGACAGAGTAGAGAGAAACCTAATGTCAAAGGTACCTTAATCATCAGCGGTTAGCGAGTTTGATATATGTCATGGTATGCATCATGCCCGATATTGCCCATGCAGTCGGAGTGGTGAGTAGATTTATGAGTGATCCAGGTAGAGATCATTGGTAGGTAGTAAAGTGGATCCTTCAGTATTTGAGAGGGACCATGGGGATAGTTTTGTGCTATAGTGGATTAGACACCACTTTGTGTGGTTATGTAGATTTAGATATGGCTGGAGATGTAGACAACAGGAGGATCACAACAGGTTATGTTTACACTGTAGGTGGGACAACAACGAGCTAGATTTCATGACTACGTGTTGGTGGCTTTGTCAACCACAGAGGTTGAGTATACTGCTGCCATAGAGGCAAGAAAATAAATAATTTGGTTATAGTAATTACTTAAGGATTTGGGGCATAAGAAGGAGGAAGGAAATTTGCATAGTGATAGTCAGAGTGCTATACACCTAGCTAAGAACTCTGCATTCCACTCTAGGACGAAGCATATACAATTAAGGTACCATTTCATTAGGAAAAATTTAGAGGAAGAGAAGTTAAAGCTAAATAAGATTCATACCAGTCATAGTTCCTGAGACATGATGACAAAGGTGGTCAAGGAAAAATTGAAGTTGTGTTTAGCTTTGGTTGGTCTTCAAGAAAACTAGTGAAGGGTTAAGAATCTTGCTCGAGAGGAAAACTAGTCTCCAAGTGGGAGATTTTTAGGGTGTGGAGCCTATTTTCATGTGTGAAAGTGTTGAATATTGTATACTAAGAGTACTATACACTTTCCATAGTTGTCTTGCTAGGGTTCAAGGGCCGGGCAGTGTGACCCTCGAGAATTTTTTTGGCCTTAAAACGTGCCCGATATACTGTAGAAGCGTTCTTTTCTCATATGGGTAGGATTTTGACCCATAGGTTTATGGGATGGTTTTGGCTCATGGTTTTGTAAAAATGCTTAACTAGTTGTCTATTTATATGGTTTTGTGCATATGGTAGGTAATATAAAATATTGTAGATGTGTTTTGAATTCAGGTGTGAATTTTGTAGAGTTTGTTGAGCATAGCTCAAATGCGGAATTAGGGTATTGTATTGAGAGAGCGGTGGCTTGTAATAAAATTTGAGTAAGTGATTCTTGGTGGATGTAGCCCAAATTTGGTGAACCACGTTAAATACATCTGTCTCTTTGTGTTGTGTTATTTTATTCTATAATTTTATTTAAGATCCTGTAATATTTTCCACATATTAGTTTCTACTATTGTGATTCTATGAGGATTATTCCACATATTTTATACCTTATTTCCTAACAAAGGTATCTATAGAAGTGGTGCAGAGGAACATAGATAAGGCTGCCACTATTAGAGTGCTATGAGAAGATAACAAGGAAAAAGCTGCAGAAATAGTGCATCTAAAAGGGGAGAAGGACTTAGAACAAAAATGAATGAATCCTTCATCAACATGGTAGAAGAAATTGGCAATTATGTCCTGAAAGAAAGACCACACTTAGAGTCTAAGGTACCTGAAAAGTTTCCTTCAGCTATGCATTATGTGCGTACATTAGTTGATTTGGTGCTTGAGGATGGACCAATTTGCATGCCAACACCAAAGGACCCTAAAGAGGATGTAAAGAAAGCAAGGGAATCCATGCTTAGAAATATTTCCTCATGCAAGGAATCACTCCAAACTTTACAAGATGAGCTGAAGAAATTAGACCAAGCTTTGAACATATGCGCAACTCTAGAAGTAGTGATCAGGATTAGAACTATATTAGAAGATAATGAAGTTCTGAAAGCAATGAAGGATGATACTTTAGGGTGCATAGAGAGATTGACATTAGTAAAGCAAAAGTACAAAGCCCTTTCACAAAGTAGAACATGTGCATAAGGAGAGGCTAGATGACCTTGGAAAGCTCATAGCATAGAAGATGGATATTCTAGAGGGAATGATGTATACTATGGATAATGTTGTCCTAGTATTATAGAATGAAAAGGGAGAGATGAACTAGGGCGCGTTAGAATCCATCATCGAAGACATTCTAGAGAAGACCAGAAATGTGTTGGATGATTGGAAAGCCTTGGAGGCTAATATTAAATAAGAATATCAAAATTTGATCCTCCAAGTTGAAGTAGAGTGTGTTGTAGAATAGAATTCCATTCTTTGTAAAGTAATTCTTTACATTCTTATTCATTATTCTTTTTGAACATCAGGAGGAACCCCATTATCGAGATGTCAATGTAGTTTAGTGTGGGGTAATGTTGAGAAAAAATAATATGACATTAACAAGAGGGCACACAATAGATTCATGTGTAAGAGCAAGGCATATTTGAAGGTGCCAAGGATAGGAAGGAAACACACACTAAAGAAAGATTGATTTAGGAATTTTCCATTTTCATGGTTACAGGCTATTTTTAGAGATAGCGATAGAGAACACAATAAGATGGACACTTGAATGACATGCAAATGCTATTTTAGGAATAGCATCTGCTAAGCACCATGCATGATTTCAAGTTAATAATAGCCTTACAACTTCAATTAATTGTAAGAGATCTATTATTAGCACACTTGCATGTGTGCATGTTATTGTAAAGGCACATGACTATTTTCAACATGCGACCTATTTTGGGAAGTGCGTAAGTAGTGAAGGGAAAGTCCCCACCCTTATAAATATGTATTAATCTATGTAGTTAAAGATACACTATGTATGAGCTATTGTGGAGTTATGCTGCCAGATATGATGCACGCATAAAATTATGATACTACTTATTGTAAGAATATTTTGTATTTACTTTGTGTTTTAATAGAATGGAGAGTACAGGTGAGTAATTGTGTTAAACATGACTCAGAATCGATTCTTACATGGTTGATTTCATTATTATTATCATTTGATTCATGATTATTTAAGATCTAGATCTGGAATATGCTCTGTGGAATGTTTATGTTATTTATGGATCTGAATGCATTATATCTTCATCATGTTCACATCCTACAAAAACAACTCTAAGGAAGGGCCTGATACCTTTGCACGCTTCGGTGAGCTCTCGAATCAAGCTGGGTGATGTGCTAGCAAGCTTGGGTTATTCATGGTAAATTCTAGGCTGCATCACAACTTAGAAGCCATCTCATTCTTTAGCGCATTTTATTCCGGATGACCTTACTTAGAAGCCTTTACATTGCGGTGAGACTCACAGCAGTGGGGGAAAGAGGTCCTTTCCCTTATCACTCCCATATGCGTCAACTTATTGAATCAAAATCATTTCGATCAAAAATCACCACTTTTAGATCTGATTCCATCTATAATGGATAGATCTTGAGGATGTAGTTAAAGCTAGGAGGATAACAATTTTTTTCCTATAATCTTCCTCTAGTGGCGGGACACCCAAATCCTCGAATATTTCCATTCGTAGACAAGCATTCAATTTGGGAACCGATGAATCCCTACCCACCTATCCATTATAAAACCACATTCTAAGTCATCCTAATAATCATCATGACATTTACATTTTTGTGTTGCATGGATCAACTCATTGATCCATGGTTTAACACAGTTTTTATTTCTATCAGCATGCTTCTACTACACATTTGCGCATTCTTCTACAACATGGGATTCTCTAGCTTTTTCTTAGGTACACATCTCTATCTACTTTATGTTACCAAGCTTTCCGCTCACCAACATAAAGTGGGGGAAAATCTAGTCACAAAATCACACACTTACTATAACATTCATACCTTTGGGTATTCTATTTTATATATGGATCTTGCACAATTAAAGTATTCACTAGTGACTCATCTCTAGGTTTTGTTGTCAATTGGTTAGGTGACATAGTTGTTTGTATAGTTCATTCATCACTTGTCTCTATAGTTTTGGGTATCTTTTAGCATGTCTTAGGTGTCATAATTTCGTCAGTTTTCATCTCTAGATTTGTTATGGGATGCCTAGGGTTGTCTTGGGGTGCACAAGTGCCCCAATTTGTGATTTTATGAACACGTGTCATCGTGATTTGTGGTATTGATTTATTTATTTGAGGTCAATACTAATGGTTACCCCATGCATTCCCCTAGGTCATAGTCAGTGTAGTTTCATGTCACTAGTGTTGAAATTTGAGCAAGAGATCCCTATATAAATAAATCATACTCACTACATTAGCGGTGGACATCTCAATATCAAGGGAAGTTATGTATTAAGGAAAGGGAATTAATTTTGGCTTCTTCTACATATGCATCACACAGTACATAGGGGAAAGGGTTGTATTCTTTCCATTCCATCCACCATTTGCATCTTACATCTAGTTATTGGCCCCTACTACTGCGTTGTTGATGCTAGGGAACCCTAGGCATAAAATTACACACACAAGCACATAGAACTACATTAGGTCTGAAATGTAGTGCAGCGCTTAGTCATAAGGCCAATAGTTTGGAAGTTGAGGTCAGTCTGACCTATTCATATGCATTCTTATTTTTAGGAATTGATGCTTTGGATAGGATTTTGTAGGTAGATCTTCATATAAAAATTATAGTGACATAGATGGCATTATAGTGACACCGTGTGACAAGTGAAGATAACATAGAGATATAGTGATCTTTATCAGTTTCAGTTTTGGATTACTTCTATAGTATACAGCTCCCAGAACAAAAACCAAGGAGCCCAAGGGCATGCAATTACCACTCCAGGAACCTCAATACAGTCAAGTAGTTAGCCTATTCCCTTCTTGAATTCACTCTATCATAGCCTTCCTAGTCCGCACACTAGTTTGTCATAGTTCAACACATGGTGAGGTAATTTATTTATAGGTTAGTAACATACCCTTCTATTTCCTTCTTATTTTGATACATATACTAAAAATATAAAAATCAAATTCTTGCATTCTTATTATAACATTCTGTTTCTATTTAGATTAACTAACTATAGCATAATAAATATTATTTTTCCTATTTTTAGTTAATCAATTCGATGTGGGATGGGTGAAAAATAAGGGCCAAGTGGTCACATATAAAACAAGCAAATACATGAGCGAAGCTAAAGATATATCCAAAAACAAACACCAAACAAAGTAGATTGAGTTGAATGATTCTAGGGAAAGCTGAAGTGGATGGAAGAGAAAAGTGGTGAGTTGGAAGAGCCATTTCGATTTATAGCTTAAGCAAGCTAGGTAGAGCTAGGCCAAAATACTAGTTTTCGCAAAAATTTAAAACCCCCAAAACCAACATTTGAACCCTAAAAATATTAGCTTGAACTTGATCGACTTCCACAAAGAACTTACAAGGAACTCCATAATTTCATGCAAGTCCGAAAACACGATCCAAGAACCTTGAACAAGATTAAAACTTGTGATGACAAAAATTCAATTTACTTATGAAGCATAAATGGAATATCCATTATGAAACTTACACAAAAACCTAAAAAATGTGAAAAATGAGAGCGGTAGGACAACTTAAAACTAGAGAGTGTGGATCCAAAAAAAATGATCTGATACCATGATGAAAAAGGTGAAAATGCGACAACACGAAGATTTACGGATAACATGAACATTAACCGAGTTACACTCCGGTAGTGTGACGAGGTTCCATGGGGAAGAAAGCATCATCGGAAAATATGCATGCAAAGAAAAGGAAGGGCTTAACAATCTCCTTGACCATCTCTCTAGATCTGAAAAAGGGGAGTATAAATAGGGGTGTTGTGTAACCCCCGTGCATGTAATCATACCTCCTCAAGTGGAGAGGGGAGTTACATTATTGGAATGGAAAGTAACTCCCATATGATGCAATTTGATGCACTAATGTGTATGATGGAATTTGAATTTTTCATAACCCCTACGACACCTAAGACCTATGACCTCACCTAAGTGAGATGACTCACCACGTGATGTGGAAAATACACACACCAAAAATATCATTGATGTCAAGGTGAATTTATTAATAGGTTATTTTCATCAATTCCAAGTTGTGTATGTGTCTTGTTGATGCCAACAGGTGATGTGGAGAGTTTTTGTGAGTGGTCATTGATGTCATGTGGAGAGTGTTAAATGAGTCATTAATGTCCAAGGAGCTAGAAGTAGAGCATGAGAAGGTTTTAAGAGAGTTTAGCCATTTTTTGAGCATGGTAGTTTTTGAATGGATTACACCCCAGGTATGAGATGTTGTAAATCATGGTTTGAGCATTAGAACATGGTTTATATGCATGGAAAGAGGTTTTGACAGTTGAATCATGAAGACCAAGGTATAGAGAGAAAAGGTGAAGAAATCATGATCTAATGAGATATAAGGATAAATTTCCAAGGTAATTATGGACACGTGAGCATTTTAAGAGCTGTAGGAATTTTTCCTAGGTATGTTCATGAAGTTTTTAGGTCAGGGCTTGAAGGAAAAAGCATGAAAAGTGGTTTTGAGGTCTACACCTAGACCATTTCTTGAGAATTTCCTATCCTAATGAGGTAGGTTGATCATTATTCAATGTAATTATGAAAATGAAAGCATGTAAAATTATTTGTAATTTTGATTTGGGTAGGTGGATGAAGTTTCAAGTCTTAGTTTGGAGTATAAAGTAATATATTGCATTTTTGGTCCTACCGAGCTCTCAAAATGGAGAATCCTAGCTCGAGGTGTAATTTAAGTTGCATGTTGACACATGAATATTTTTCATGGGAGACTGATCTATTTAAGAGAGATAGATATGTGTCCTAGCTAATATATTTGGGAATTATTTTTGGCTTTAAGGTCTAGATCTTTATGAACAATTGTTAACACTAAAACAACTCAAAAACCTAGATTGAAATTGATAGGAGAGATCTTATTTAAACATGCACAAAATGGATTGGTTTAAATATTTTTATGATTGGATCATGTAGAGGACTCTCCTAGATATCTCTAGATGGTTTTATGTTGTTAGCTAAGTAAGTGTACTCCATTGGAAAAGGCTTATTTATGAAGATTTTAGTGTAGCAATCAAGTATTACATTGGAAAAAATAAATAAATGGATGTTTGAGGATTATATGGACCTATAATACATGTCTATGATGTTTTATAGAAAATTTATAGCCATTAAGTGGTCATATGAAGTCAATTTCTCATGATTGGATTTTGGTACATTTTTTACTAGACTTGGAAAATAGTTTTTCTTAAGCCTTTATGCCCACTGATTTTATGTGTCTAATGAACATGGTGATGTTGTTGAGGTCATGTAGTAATTTTTTCATGATTCAATTTTCATGGTTGAGTTTCTTAAGGGTGTTCAATCTTCATTCTTAAAGATTGGTTTTTGGGGGAGTTTAGTAGTCCTTGTTCTCAAGAAGGTTTCATGGTGAAAATGGTTGATGTAGAGCTTTTCAAGCATGAGGAATGTTAATAGAGGTCATGTACAATGTTTCTAAAGAGGTTTTGTGTTAAATATGTTCATGAGTGATTAAGAAGATCAAGATTCAAACATTATGAAAAACCTTATTAAATTATGCCTTCTTAAGACCCAAGGAAGGAATATGAGATGAATTGAGCCATAACAAACCAAATCAATTTTTGTGACTATTTCTTATGTTTAAGATGTTATTATGGTGTTTTATAGTTTATCATGGCCAACCTATGGTGTTTGAGTGCTTGTGACTAGTACATATGAAAGGAAAGATAAGCCTATTTGGTGTTTTTAAGAGTGTTGAAACTTTCAAGTTTTACCCTTCCAAGGAACCCCAAGTCTACCCAATCAGTCAATGAACTCCCAGTGGATTTTAACTTAGTTCCCTAGGTGAATTAGGAAATTCAAGTCAATCCCTGTAGGTGATTTTAGAAGTTCTTCAAGATTGTTATATTTGGACAATTGTGGGAAGGGATACCAGTGGCCTTCCTAAGGCCCGACGCAACCCCTGGAGAATAATGGAGAGATAGATCCAACATGGAGATGAATTAAAGGTCTAATAACATCATGGAATTTATTTTGGAATATTCAGAAAATTTGGAGGATTTGGGTAGTTTCATCAAAAACAAGGTTCATATACCTAGGAATGCACATGGCCAAAAAAGCTACTAAACATTAGGAGTGATTCCAGGAGCTCTAGATGGAGTTAGGAGTCAAACGAGACATCGTTCAAAATCGAATTAAAGTAAAAAAAGATGATGAAATCATATTTTCACAACACTTTAGCGCAATAGGTTTATATCTAGTTTTTTCCATGCTCAACTAGGGAGCTAGATAAAAATCCACTTTTTTAGGGCTTAAATGGAGGAATCAAGAGATGATACCCCACCATTGGATTCATAAGGAAATTTTCAGTCAAATTCATATAAAATTTTCCAAAAACTCCATTAGGAACT
This sequence comes from Taxus wallichiana var. yunnanensis, assembly GCA_018340775.1. Taxonomy (NCBI): domain Eukaryota; kingdom Viridiplantae; phylum Streptophyta; class Pinopsida; order Cupressales; family Taxaceae; genus Taxus; species Taxus wallichiana. The sequence goes on from CM031240.1 coordinate 45,475,645, forward strand.
CCAGATATGACCTTCACAAGTTCACTCTCAAGGTTCGACACTTAGCCAATTTTTCAAGAGGACACGTGTCAGCACTAGGAGCCTGGTAGGATTTCATGTCCCTTTCATCCCTTTAGAAAAGGGACAATAGGGAATAAAATTTTTCCCAACCCCTTTTTAGCCTCCTAGACCCTAATATGACCTCCTGCATTGCTAGTTAAGCCCCAGAGCTAGTTGGAGCCTTACCTCTCACTACACGGATGATCGCCAAGTGTCACATGGAGGCGTGATGTGCAAATGATGTCCCCTTTTTCCCTTTTCCAAAGGGACATGAGGGAAATAAAATTTTCCCATCCCTTGAAGCCCTTAGGTCATCCATGTGACCCTCTCTAGTGCAAATTTCTAGCCCCAGGAGCTAGTGGAGCCAAATGCTCAACCGTCAGATTTCCACCAAGTGTCACATGGAGGTGCATCATGAAAATTGATGTCCCTTTCATCCCTTAATGCTTAAGGGACATCAGGACACAAAATTATGCACCCCACCCCCTGGTATGTGTTTTTGAAATTTCTTTAAATCCAACACTTAGCCATTTTTCCCCCATTTCTCCTTCACAACTTCACACCTTGTCATAGCTCTGTTCATGCTTGTCAAACACCCATTCCATTTTTCCTACTCCAAAATAGATCCTATAGCATGCCAAATCCTCATATCCATGAAAATATATAGGTGTCGGAGAAAAAATGGATCAAAAAAAAAAATGAAGAGAAAATGAAGATTTTTGGTCAAATAACCTCAAAGTCTTGCCATCGAAAAATCTTCATATCTTTCAAAATACAAGTCAGATTGAGATGCCATATTTTGAAGACTTCCTCATTTTCAAGATGATCAAGATGTAAAAATGGGAGGTTAAATGGTGCCCTGAATCATTTGTTCCAAAAAAAATCCATTTCGTGCCCTAGCTCACATTCATTAGATTTCCCATCAATCTAGAAATGGAAACAAGCTAAAAACTTTACACAAACTCCAAATGAAAAACCTATCACAATGGAGTTGATTTCATCATGATTAGAGACAAAAACTAGACCTACAAATTTTGAGCTCCATTAATGGCACCATGGCAACTTCCGTGTTCCAAAGCCATTGCTAGGTGAAAAATTTTAAATTTTATTTCCAAGCATTCTAGTGGGTGAAATCAAGTGAAATTCGGAGGACATGACCGTGATGATGAGCCAAGTCCAAAAATATGTTCCATCGCAAAACTAAGCACTAGAAATCCACTTTCCAAAAATAGTAAGTTTTCCTATACAAACTTGTTATGTTTGGAAAGTCATCATCAAAAGTTGTGGCGAAAGGTAGTGTGTACTAAAGATCACCAAGAAGCTCAGAATGATTGTCCGGAGCAAAAACAATGAAAATGAACACTTACTAAAAATAGTAAGTCCATATATGGGTGCTTACTAAAAATAGTAAGTCACCCCAAGAAGTGGTCGAGGTGAAGGCAATGTGTGCGAAGTGAATGAATGAAGTTCATCACATCAGGATGGTCAAGAAGAGGCAAAAATCACCTCTTACCAAAAATAGTAAGTCTTCCATCTAGGAACTTGCTATTAATGGTAAGTTACACTCAAAGGGCAATTTTGGCACAATGGAACATAAGGGGATCATCATTCATAGATCATCCATGGGAATTTCTCACAGGGCATTCAAGATCCATCCCGGGAACTTGGTAGTGTCTTTCACTCACTCACTTCATGGTTTTGGTCATGAATATCATGTGCATGGTGGAAGTTGTTGTCATTAGTGAAAAAATTCATTCAACTTGGCGAAATTTGTTCCAGATGAAGAAGTTTCTTAAGGGTCTTCGTTCGAGTTAATGCTCATGGTCACATTGGATTCATTCCATTGTTTTTAAATCACTTAGTTTGCGGTGTGTCATCAGCATCATCAAGGAATTTTCTCATTGAGCATTCTTCTTCTTTCTTTGGGGATTTCTCTTTCTCACTCTCTCTCTCCTCCTTTCTCTCTCTCTCAATGTTCTAATTTTCATTTGGGGTTGCACTTTTTCATATGTCTTAATGTTCCTAATGTAATAAGTCACCTTTATGTTATAAAAGGGACTTAATGTTTTCCTAAGAAGGTGAAGAGTCTTAAGTCATGTCGAGACATACGAAGAGTCATTGGGGTTATATGAAGAGTCTTTTCTCTTCCTATAAATTGTAAATCCATTCCCATTTCAAAGGGTTGGTGATTGATTTTGTAAACTCAAGAGTGCATTGTACTTAGAGAGAACAAAGGAGATAGCCATTTTCTTCTATTTCCCCCTCACTATTTTTCTCCATTCCCACACTATGTACAACTTTTGTTAAAATCAATACAAGAAGAGAAGGAGTTTTTAGCCTTTTTTGACAAGGAGGATTTATTGACTTTGTGCTCATTTTCTAATCATGGTTTTTTGCTTTTGTAGGTTTTTTTTCTTCTCAAATAAATGCATGTGTTGAAACTTCTAACTAGTGTGTGTGCAAGAATCTGATTTTCTACCCATGAACATTAGTTCTCCTATCTCATTTCTCACTCTCTTTCCCTCTCTCAAGACAAAGTATTTTCTAGCAAGAAATTGCTATATTTTCTGCAGGGTCAATGGAGTGCCCCTGTTGGATCCCCGACTACAAGGCCACCAGGAAAATCCACCTTTTCACATGCATGTAAATATGGAAGTTGCACCATTAAGTAGAGGGACTTCGATTCCCAGAGCATTGGCAAGAAACCCACAAATTTTCCACCCAAAATTTTCTCACCAATAGTTTTTGGCACCCACCATGGGGCATATTTAGTAGCATTTGCACCCAAAATATGACCACAAGGTCCAAAAAATACAAAAAATAAAAAAAAAAAAAAATTTAGAGTTGATGGAAATCCATTGTTGAAAGACACATTGTTGATTCTTCTGAAGTGACCTTTCACATTCCATGTGTCTTTTCATATTCCCATTTTGAAATTTTCCAAAAGTTGGCTGAAAGGAGATACACCCAGTTGAACAGGTTGAGAGGTGTCATTGATTCCACTTTCAGGCTTTCCAAAATCAGAAAAATCAAATCAAAGATAACCCTTATTACTTTTCTCAAGCCTCATCCCCATCTCAGTGTCTTCAAGTAGTTCACTGGTAATCCCATTCAAACACCTATTGATACTCCCCTTCAAATTCTCCCATTTTTCAACCACCATTGAGAATTGAGTTCCCAAGTGAAGAAGAATGAGAACCAAAAGAATAATTCAAAGAAGAATTTGTAGAAGCAACAATGAAAAATGAAGAAGAAAGACCTCAACCCATTGTTCCATGGGGAAGAAATATATGTCCCGCTTGCTCTTGAACCCCTCTTCACGATCTACCAATGGGTTCCCATAAGAAATTTCCAAAGTTCAAAGGTGATGGCACACAACATCCCAAGAACACATCATCACTTCACCACATCATGTGGATTCTTGGTGTCCAACATGAAGATGTCGTTGTAAGATTGTTCATGGAGTCTCTCCAAGAAAAAGTAACATAATGGTTCTACCTCCTTCCCCCATCCATCACTTGTTGGAATGACATCAAAAGCAAGTTCGAGGAAAGATTCAATTTACTGAGGACTATCAAGACCTCCTTGTTCAATTGGCACAAATGAAGAAGGAAGAGAAAATGAAACTATGAGAGACTTCATGGCTCATTTTGACCGGTTTCTCTCATAGGATACCGAAGAGGATTCACCATCAGAAAACAATGTCAAGAGATTATTTATTAGTGCTCAATCACCGAGGTAGGATTTTTCCTACGAAGAGTTCAACCGAGGAATATTGAGAAAGTGTAAAGATTGGCCATTGAACTTGATGATGATCTCATCCTATCTAGAAAGATCAAGAATCCTCAAAGGGTAAAGCTCAACATCCTTGGAGATGAAAGAACCAATCCTTTTTTATGCAAAAATGGAAAATGAAATGTCTTCACTAAAGAGGAATTTTTTGAATGAATATCACCTCAAATAAATAACAAGAATCAGATTGTCAGAGCACCCAAAGACTTGCCTTGAGGCTCCACCCATCAATACAAGTGGTAGAATCCAAGAGGACGAGGAAGGACTCAAACAAGAAAGTGAAGGTGGAAATTTCCTAGAGATAGAAGAAGTGGGTGGTGACACTCAAAATGGACTCATTGAATATCATTCTCAGGGAGTGAAGATGATGATGGTGAAGAGGCATTGAGTTTCTCATGTGTTTTTTTACTCACTCCCAGTCTCAAAAGGAGCTTCTTCCTCCACTATGAAGAAAAATAAGACTGAAGATCCTCTTATGGTGACTCCACAAAAACAAAATAATCAGTCGAGGATCTCCACTTCCACCTTGCATGGAGTCCACATTTGAGAAACCTGATCTTGTAGCAAGTAAGAAGGCTCCTGATAATTCCAAGTAAGTCTTCCAATGCCTCTTCTTCCAATTCTAAATCTAAATCTACTCCTATAAAATCTAGTACTTTGAAAGCTCCTAGTGTACCTTTCAAAATTCCCTTTGTTCCCCAAAAATCTACTCCCTACTTCCAAACCTTGTCCTAAATCCAAAAGTAGTCCCTTCATCACCCTCATCCACATCTTCTCCTTTTGACTTCATAGAATATGTGAAAAAAGCCAAAGTGTAGATTATAAAACCGAATATTTGCAGACTCACCTGAAAATTTGAGAGATTCATCCAATATATCAGGAATGGTAGTTTAACACCCAATGTTGTAACTCCCAGTTCTAAAGGAATACTACCAAACCCACCTACGCCTCCCTCATAGAACATGCTTTCCATGAGTGCATCAAAGACAGACAAGGTTGATCCTTTTTATGTCTCCCTTCTAGTTGGGGAATATGTATTGAATAATTACATAATAGATTCAGGTGCCTCAGATAATGTGATGCCTGTGAAGGTTTTCAAATCTCTTAAACTCCCATGACTCCACCTGGTGGCTCTTGTTACTCCATGGAGTCCAAATAAGTCCCACTTATAGGGAAGATCAAAGATGCACAGGTGGCTCTCACTTAATTTCCAGACAAAAAAAAAGTTTTGATGATGATTTTGGTAGTAGACATTCCCAACTTCATTTGGAATGTTGCTAGGTAGAAGTTTTTTCCAATAGTTGGGAGGAAAATCTAGATGAATTGGTCTTCTACAACCATTCCAGTGAAGGGAGACATGGAGAAATTTCTTCCAGAGAAGAAGATGAGGTACATGGTGTGAAAAAGTTAGGAAGCCCATGAAGCCAACATTTTATACCAAAATAGCAAGAGGATGAATTATTTTGTGACGAAACTAAGAAGAGGATGAGATCCCATTTTGATAGGACCAAACCTTCCTTCCCAAAGGAATATGGATCTAGAAGAATCATTGAGGAACTTTGAGATGCAAGAGAGGATATACCCCAATTTCTAGATGATGTGAGGGCATATGAAGAAGAGGAAATGGTTCTCATGATTTTCAAATGGAAAATAAGCTTGTGCTTATCCATGATGAGGATATATTCTCATTCCCATTTGAATATGAAGATTCCCTTGATCATGTCACCCAGGAGAGACCAAGCTATCTTGTGATGAGCCCTCAAAAAAATTTAAACAACAATAATGTATGCAAGATCTCTAAGAGTTTGCAAAGAAAACAAAAGACCATGAGCTCATCTCAACTCATGATACCAGGCTATGGAATTCTGAAAGACAAACATGAATCAAATCCTAAATCCTCAATTGATTCAAAGATTGGTCATGATGAAGAAAAACAAGGAAAAATCTGATGTCTCTCCTGAGCCAATGGATTATGAAGGTAATGATGAAAGTGAGGTATTTTATTTCCCATTTGAAAATGAGGACTCTTTTCTTGATGAAGAAGTCAAAAGAGGTTTTGAAGCCCTCAAGGATTGAAATTCCTCCAAAAAGAAGTGATAAATGTAATGATTCCCAAGATATGAAGAAATACCTCCAATGGGTTCCTTGAATCTCAAAGTGAAGAAATTTCAAATAAGGGTGAAGATGAACTTTGGAAGCAAATAAGGATTAATACAAGAAATCTTGAAGCAATGTAAAAGCACTAAAGATCTCCCGAGCTAGTCTTGAATCTCTTGATTCAAGCCATGGCCTGGCTATAGAAGAGATATGAGGTTATTGTTGATCCTCCATTTGATATTCAAACACCTCATAATGATATGAGATAAAAATGAATTTGATGCCTATCATAGAAAGGATCTTGAAGAATGTGAATGGGTGGAAAATAAAACTTAAGGTATTCAAGCTATTTCAAATAAAATCATCCTTGGAGTAGTAATGATGGATGCTTAAAGAAAAAGATCAACTATGTGGATAAACACGAATTCAACAATTATGAAATTTATTTCAAAGAAAATGAAGGAATGGAATCTCTAAGAAAAGACCCGAGCATCAAGAAGCTCATGTAGGCTCACTCCTACAAAGTACATACAAATAATGTTTGAAAGCACCTAGCTTTCATAAACAGTTAAGGAGAGGAGGCTACTTTCTCAAACCAGTCAATGGCTTTAGAACAACATCATTCTGTTTTACCTCTTCGGGGTAACCTCGAAAGAGGAAAAGTGCTTCAGTGAAAGTGGGTTGTCCCTCGCCTTGTACCATAGGTGATTTTTAGGTGTGTTTCCCTTTTTTTTGTGTGTGTTTTTCCTTTCCATGTGTGTTGTGTGTTTTTCTTCATCTTTTTGTGTGTGTGTGTTTTTCTTCTTATTTTTCTCTCTCTTGTAAGTTGTACATGACTCTGTAAGGCCCATGGATAAGGCACTGGTCAATATATTGTAAATTTGAGATTTTGGGATTCTTCATGTCATGTATTCATTGTGCTCAGTCCATACCATGTCCCCAAGCTAGAGCTAGTTGTTTTCATGAAAATGTGCAACAAGAAAATTTACAATTTTCAAACATGACAATGATACCCCATGTGTCAAAATTTTCAAATTTTACCTTTCCAAGACACTATAGGTCTACCCATCCTCAGCATCAGCCTTACTAATCATTCCAATGACCCCCTATTTTATGTTAACTTAGTCCCCTAGGTGAATTAGGAAAGTCAATTCAATCCCCTAGGTGATTTTAGGAGTTCTTGAAAATGCTAAAATTTAGGCAGTTTGGGAAGGGCTACCACTAGCCTTCCCAAGACTAATGCACCCCTTGAGTAGAATGGAGAGGAAAAAATTCAACATGAGATGAATCAAGGTCTAATAACATCATGAAATTTATTTTGGAAGATTTAGGGAAGATTTGGAAGTTTTGGGGCAGGTTCATCAAAAACGGTTCTTAGGCCTAGGCAACACACAATGTTAAAAAAGCACTGAGCTTCAGAAGATTTCAAGGAGCTATAATGGAGTTAGGATCTAAAAAAGACATCGTTAGAAAGGTAATTCAAATCCCTACAAGATGGTGAAATTATATCTTTCACAACACTTTGATGAAAATATGTGTTTATATCCATTTTTTTTCATGCTAAGTATGGATCTAGAAACTAAAAATCCACTTTTTTAGGGATCAAATGGAGGAATCAAGATCTTATACCCCACCATTGGATTAATAATTCCATTTTTAGTCAAATTCATATAAAATTTTACCTTGAAACTCCATCGGGAACTCCAGATACGGCCTTTGCAAGTTTGCTCTCAAATTCTTAGACTTAGCCAAATTTTGAAGTTGACACATGTCAACTCAAGGATCCTAGCACATTTTTATGTCCCTTTCATCCCTTTAGGAAAGGTGCATAGGGGAAAGTAAAATTTTCCCAACCTATTTTTAGCCTCTTGATCCTCCACCTCTGCGCATTTTAGCCCCAGAGCTTGTTGGAGCCTATCCACCGCACGATGGATGATCAAAGTGTCACCTGGAGTGCGATGTGCAAAATGATGTCCATTTAGTCCCTTTAGATAAAGGGAAAAATGGGAAAATAAAATTCACCCAGCCCTAGGTATGCCTTCAGTCATCCATTCATCTCTAGTTTAATTTTAGCCCCCTGGTGCTTCCTCAAGAGCTCCTGGAGCTCAAATGCTCGATCATCGGATTTATGCCAAGTGTCACAATTAGGAGTGATGTGAAAATTGATGTCCCTTTCATCCCTTTAGCTAAAGGGACATCAAGGACAAAAATTAGCCCATGCCAAGCATTTGAATGCTTTAAATTACTTTAGCCATTTTTCTCCCTTGCATTTGCTACTTGCACACACACACCCACCCCATGAAAGCTCATTCATTGGGTTCCTCTTCACCCCACCATTTCTGCACTCAACTAGCTCCTCAAATTATTCTTCACATTAAAAATATAGATATCTCAAAATTAAAAAAATCAGGATCAAAAATGAAAGAATGAAGAGAAAATGAATATTTTTCGCCAGATAACCACAAAGTCTTCCAATCAAAAAATCTTCATATCTTTCAAAATACAAGTCAGATTGAGATGCCATCTTTTGCAGACTTCCTCATTTTTCAAGATGATCAATATGCAAAAATGGGAGGTCAAATGGTGCCCTGAATCATTTGTTCCAACAAAAACCCCATCTCATGCCCTAGCTCACATTCGTCATATTTCCCATCAATCCAGCAATGGAAACAAGCTAAAAATTTGCACACAAACTCCAAATGAAAAACCTATCACAATGGAGTTAATTTCATCATGATCAAAGGAAAAAATAAGACTAAAATTTTGAGCTCCATTAATGGCCACCATGATGGCTCGAAAGCCAAGCTACCATGGCAAAAAAAATTTAAATTTTATTTCCAAGCATTCTAGTGGGAAAAATCAAGTGAAATTAAAAGGACATGTCATGCAATGATGAATCGAGTCCAAAAAATATGTTTCCATTCACAAACTAAACACAGAAATCCACTTTCTAAAAATAGTAAGTTTTCCTATACATACTTTCTATGTTTGGAAATTCATCATCAAAAGATGTTGTAGTGAAGGTAGTGTGTATTGAAGATCACCAAGAAGCTAAATGATTGTCCAAAGAGCAAAAATAGTGAAAACACTTACTAAAATAGTAATCTAATGGGTGCTTACTAAAAATAGTAAGTCACCCCAAGAAGTGGT
>CM031240.1:45484822-45580390 GCA_018340775.1 Taxus wallichiana var. yunnanensis
CAACTTAATATTCTCTCAAAACAGAAATGGCTATTTTATTGATAAAATGTTCTGCATTACAAAAACATATTGTCTCTTTCTATCTCTCTATGTTTATATCTATGTATATCGATCTATCTCTATATTATTATTATTATATATCTATCTGCAGGTCTGCATATATATACTCCTTCCAAAGGTGCATTTACAGCCATAGTTGTCCTACCGATTCAGATGGAACCAAATCGTGCCCAAAATAGATGTTGAATTGGAACATGGCTAGACGTATTGTTGTATGATAGTTATCCCTAGATCTGTGAGTATGAAGAATAGAAATCTTCTAATCTGCTCCTAATTGAAAGGATCATTGATTGCTAAATCACTGGACGTTGTTGGAATAAACAAATTATCATCGGTTCTGAAACTTTTAGAGAAGTTTCGGAACTAGGAAATCATTCAAATCTAAGCTGTGAGGGCACGTATTGAAACCAATGCTTCCAAAACATGTTGACTGCTTCATACTTTGTTCTTTTGACTGATTATGACCTATTTTATTACAAAACTGAATTTCCAAAGCACTTTGTTAGGAATTATAGAGTTTTTAAACGTTAGAACTACAATCAAAAAAAGATGGACAATTACATCCTAACTTATATTAGATCAAACAAAAGTCACAAAATAGTCAAACTTGATAAAAAGGAGAGTAAAATAAGATCATTTATTGTACATTAACGAGACATATTTTGGCCTTATCATCTCCCCCATACTTACTTGTTTGTAAGTCCTCTTACAAACTTTACTCTTCAAATCTTGGGTTGTGTATTCTACATTCCAATTGACTACTCAGGTCAAATGGCTGAAACTAAATATCCCAGTGTTTTAGTTCAGAAGTACTATACCCTGATCTTGTTTCTACTTTCCTCTTCCATTCCTCAAATTGAGTGGGATCTTGAGGTTCTCTATTTTTCCATGGAGACATGGGTGAGAAGAAGGGGAGGCCTTGTTCTCATTCCCATCCATATGCCCCCCTATGCTTTTCATTGATATGAGGAATTAGTGTACGTAAAGATTTTTGCTCTTTCCAAGACTCCAGATCAAATTTTGTGGGAGATATTACTTCCCTTCTCCTCAATGAAACTATAAGAAGCTCCCATCTTTTCAAACATCCATCATAAATCTCTTCAAAATTTTCCTCCTCATAAGAGGTGAAGGCATCAATACTTTTCTATAAACTGGCAAGATAATGTGTCTTGAACCATCTATCAAAGGCATGGGTTCTAAAATGTTTAACGAAAGTAGATGGTTTACCATAATGAGCCCTCATGCAGAGACCAGATGAACTAGCTTTCAATAGATGCTCAGAATCCCTTTCCTTCCATGTAATCTGATTTTGAAGAATATAAATAAATGCATTAAGTTGGCTTTCTCCCACATACAAATTGATCATGAAGCCTGTGTTCTTTTCTAGCATAAGATTACAGAGATAGAATTCAGAGAAGATTTTTCTACTCTACACTGGCTGAAGAATAGGTTGTCATGAACTCATATTCATATTTTATTTCATGTGGAAGGCCACATGCAATTCTTGATAGCTACCAGTGAATGAATTGTTCCTCTAGAAAACATGCTATATGTAGGAGAAGGTCTCCTGCATGCAAGCAATTTTTCACTCATTATGCAAACCATTTGTATTTTTACAAGACATTTAAATTTGTCTCTTCTTCTTCTTTGTAAAATTTTTCTTCCCATTCCTTTCTTGCTTTCTTTTCATCTTCCATCTTGCTCTCAAGTCCTCATTTGATGTTTTGATTTCATTAAGTTCCCTGCAAGTATCATCCCATAACTTCTTGAGTGGCCAATAAGTTAATTCAGTCTGATGTAGAGACTATTGACATAGTACTCTGTCTTCTAGAAATTTGACATTCTTCCTCTTTCTCCATCATCTATTATTTAACTCTTGTCAATTCCTCAGTCCTGTCTGTGAGCTGAGTTGTTAGTTCCCCAATGAGCATTTCTCTCTATTCCAATTTGAGTTTGAGGAAGTTTAACTCCTCATCCTTTTCTTGATAATGAGTTCTTCTCTAGACAAAAACAAACCTGTCTAACTGTTGTTTCTCTTCTTTCTCTGAAATTTCTTTGGGGGTTAAGCATTCCTCTTCTACCAAAGGGAATTTCCTTTTCATCTCCAAGATGCCAACTCTTCTTCTTCATGTGATAGTGTTGTTGATTCACCCAACTCTTGAAAAACATGTTCCTCAAATCTCTCATCTTCTTTTTCCATCTCAGTTTGGCTTGGTCTAGGAGGAGTCATGGCCATGCTGCCCAAAATATCAGCAACTTCTTTTTCCAACTTGTCATATTCTTTCATCTCCTCTGGAATTTCTCTAGACCTCTTATGAATTCTTCTTCTTTGAGGAGCTTCAAAATGTCTAGAAAGTAGGTTTCCTCCTAGAGATTCTTCTAATTTTCACTTCTTTCTTGCCTAGCTTAGGTGAATTGTCACTTTCAGAGATAGATATTAGCTCTCTTGTAGCTATTGCAGAGGAAGGAGTTTCTTTTAAAGGTACAATAGGTTCTACAGTTTTAATCCTTCTTCCAGATCTTCTTCTTTTTGGTATATTCTCCCCACCTATTTCCTTCTTTTCCTCTGCATAGGAGGCATCAATTTCCAAATTAGTTGTAGGAGAAAAAGGAGTTGGTATTTCCCTCCTGATAATATCAGGGTTTTGCTTAAACTTGTTAAGAAATTTCTCCCATATTTCTTCTCCATTTTTCTTTGAAAGAAAATGGTGTTGGCACACCAAATGAACTAACCCATGATGTCTGATTGTTCCAACACCCCAGGAATACCTCTGGGCCATTGTATGGATGGAGTCAAAAAGAAACCCTGGAAGGTTTACTATATATTCTGGTTTTGTAGCTCCATATCTAAGATATATGAGCATCTTCAGGACTTCTCTTCCTACCAACCCAAATTGACCATCACAAGTTAAATACTTGACTATCCAAAATGCCACTCTATCAAAGGGTTTGGGAAAGCTGGCCCTTCTGACCCCTTTTATGATTTTCTTAGTGTTGTAAATATATTGGGGTTTAATTTTCCCCCTATAGTAGGGTTTCAACTAGTTCTTTTAAGGTCCCTTTGACAAGATTTGGGACATGCACAATTGGCACACCAGATACATTGCTTATTGTATTCACAAGAAAAAGGAATTACAATATTTCTAACCTTTGTTTTGGATTGTTCTAAATTTATAATGAATTCTCTTACCAATTCGTCGTTATACTTTGAGAAATTTTTTCAAGAATTCCAACCACCCTGCTTGTTCAAAGATAGTTGCCACTTCTTCATCTCTGCAAGTTGGGTATCATCCTTAGGTTCGACTTCTTTTTAATCCCCATGGTAAAGAGGGTGATTCAAATTCATTCTCCTTCAAATTATTACTCTATCCAGATTGGCTACAAAACTATTTTGCTTAGCTGCGGAACGGATGGGTTTAGCTACTAGAACTATTGTGCTTAGCTGTGGAACTTGTTGTGTTTAGCTGGAATGCAAATTCTAATTCTTCTACTTCTTCCTTGAAGTTTTTCGTAACTGCTTCTTCACTTTGTTTATTCCACACAAATGATAGATCATTATAAACATGCCACCACTTTTGTTCCACCGACATCATCCTCATGATTACTCACTTTTAATCATAATGTACAATAGATGACTCATCATACCAACTTTTAAATCAAATCCAATCACACATGCAAAACTTTTAATCTAACCTTTAATAAGTTAAAGACATAATTACCATCCTTGATGATGTGATCCCTCTGTCATGATGACTCATCATTCCTAAAAGTGAAACAAAAGGAAAAATGGTTAGAAAAGACAATTGGAATTTCAAAGAAGTTCCTTTTATTTTGATTAGCCATTTATTGAGGAGATCAACCGCCATTGTTGGTTTTCAATTGATCTCTGAGAGATTTTTTTTTGGGGAAGAGAATGCCATTTATTGGTTTTCATTCCTTCCTTTTTTTATTTTTTTTTTTTTTTTTTTGGGGGGAAGAGAATTCATTTACTAGTTTTCATTCTCTTCCCTTTATTCTGGATCTATCCATCTGATTATTTGATCATTTTGGAAGAACTAGGTTCTTCCATATGATCAAATTATTTGTCTACTTCAATCTGCCTCAAGAATTCATCCTTAGTAGGAGGCTTCCTATAAATTTTTAGCCTATGTCCATTGACCAAAAGTGTCCTTCTACTGCCATCAATGGGAAGTAGCTGAATAGAACCATTGTCAAATATCTTCTCAATCTGATAGGGTCCCAACCATCTGGTTCTCAACTTTCCCTTGAATTGTTGGTACTTAGAATCAAATAGTAATGCCCAATCTCCTACCTTGAATTTCCTCTTCTTGATATGTGTGTCATGCCATTGCTTTCTTTGATCTTGGATTATCTCTGTCTATTGAAGTGCTTCCATCCTTAACTCATCCAACTCATTGAGTTGAAGAATTCTTTCCTTTTGTGTTGCATCCAACTCAATACCTACTTTAGTTGTTGTCCTCAATGTTTGTAGTTCAAATTCAATAGGTAACAAGGATTTTTCCCATAGACTAACTCATATGGTGAAAACCTTATTGTAGTCTTCCAAGTTGTATTATAGCCCCAACAACCTCAGGTAGTCTCTTTACCCAATCTCTTCTACCTGATTCAACTATTTTGGTAAGGATGTTTTCCAATTCTCTGTTTGTTACTTCTGCTTGTCCATTTGATTGTGGGTGATAGGGAGATGACTTCCTATGATTGATCTAATAATGCATTGTGAAGGCTTGGATCATATTAGACATGAATTGTGGCCCTGATCTGAAACTATACTTCTTGGTGCACCAAACTTTACCATAATTTTGTGCCAAAGGAAATCAACAACTGCTTCTTCAGTGGCATTTGTTAAAGCCTACACTTCTGCCCACTTTGTCACATAATCAGTACACACAAGAATGTACTCCTTTCCTTGTGAAGGAGGACTAAAGGGACCAAAAAATCCAACCCCCATCTTTCAAATGGTTCAATCACTACTTGAGGTTGCAAGAGGCATTTCATTGGTAAAATTTGGTTGTCCCATCCTTTGACAAGGATCACACCACTTGATATATCTCTTCACATATTTGTATAGAGATGGCCAATAATAGCCAGTGCCAAGTATCTTGTGAGTTGTTATTTTCACTGAAAAGTGTCCTCCACTTGGTTCATCATGACATGCCCTGAGTATGTCAAAGATTTCATCTTCTCTCACACACCTGCATAAAACCAAATCAGGACCACATTTAAACAACATTCCATTTAACCATTTAAATTGTGCACTGGTTTTGATCAACTTTTCATTTGTTTCTTAGTGAAAGAAGGAGGAAACTTCCTATTGCAAGATAATTTTCCATATCAGCAAACCATGGTGTATCAGCTGAAATAGAAAACAATTGTTCATCTGGAAAGTTTCCTTAACTGGATCTTGCTCCCCTGTAGTGGTTAATCTTGACAAGAAATCAGCTACCACATTATATTTCCTAGATTATCTACTATGGTAATATCAAATTCTTGTAAAAGTAATAACCATCTAATTATCCTACCTCCAACCACTAGTTTGTTCATTAAGTACCTAATTGTTGAGTGATCTGTATGTACAAATATTTTATACCCTATGATATAATGTCTGAATTTATTAATTGCATAGATCACAACAAGAAATTATTTTTTTAGTGGTAGTGTAATTTCTTTCAGTGGGAGTAATATTTTTACTAAGGTAATAAATAGCATACATTTTCCCTTCTTCATCTTTTTGTCCCAAAACTACACCAATGGAGTTATTTGAGGCATCTGTTTGAATGTGAAAAGGTTTTTCCCAATTAGGTCCTCTCAATATTGGGGTAAGTGATTAATTTTTCTTTGATTTCCTCAAAATCATGTTGACATTTTCATCCCAAAGAAATTCACAATCCTTGGTAAGAAAATTAAACATGGGGGCAACAATTTTACTAAAATCCTTGATAAAGTGCCTATAGTATCAACATGCCCTAAAAATGACTTGATATCTGTGGGGGTTTGAGGAATAGGTAAGTCTGAAATAATTGATTTTTTTTGGTCAACTGAATTCCTCTTTTTGAAATGTGGTGTCCTAATACAATCCCCTCATCAACCATCATCAAACACTTCTCATGACTAAGAGACAAATGGTGTTGCTCACATCTTGTTAATACTCTATCTAAATTCCTCAAAGCATCATCAAATGTGTCTCCATGCACATAGTGAAATCATCCATGTATACCTCTACACAATCATTTGTTAGGTCTATAAAATTGCTAATACAACTCTTTGGAAGGTTTTTGGAGCATTACATAATCCAAATGGTAATACCCTATAGGAAAAGGTACCCCATGGACATGTAAAGGTAGTTTTTTCTTGATCCTCAACAACAAAAACTCTGATTTGATTATATCCACTAAAGCCATCTAGGAAGGAAAAGTATTGTTTACCTGCAAGGTTGTCTAAAACTTGATCTATGAATGGTAAGGGAAAATAATCTCTCAAGTGTGGCTTTGTTCAATTCCCTATAATCAACACAAATTCTCCATTTTCCATTCTTTTTAGGAACAATTACAAGAGGAGACACCCACTGACTATCTGAGATAGGGTAGATAAAACCTACTTGTAATAGTTTTTCAATTTCTTGCTTGACTATGTCTCTTAAAGGCTAGGATTAATCCTTCTCTCGAGGTCACTAAAAGTTTAATGTTTTAGTATAGATGTGATGGTGTAAATACTTGGATGGATTCCTTTCATATCTTTATAGTCCCAAGAAAAATCTCTAGTATGATCTTTCAAAACATCAAACAATTTAGCTTCTTCATCATTCTTCAACCAACTATTAATGTTCAAAATTTTACCCGGTTGAATCTCAACATGTTTGGTTCCAATGTGTGATGAACTGATTTGTTGAAAGGGTTCCATTAAGGTGTTTAGTGGACATGGATGTGGTAATAACATATGATATGCAGCAATATCTCCAAAAGTTTTTGAGAAAAATATTGGAAAAGGAGGAGTGGAAGAGTTATGATACTTATCTTGTTGTCGGTCAAACTCCTCTTCACACATTAATTTCAAAAATTCATTCACCATTTCCTGATATATTTGAAAAAAAAGCTAGGATTCCATATTATTTCTTCCCCTCCCCAAGAGAAATCTCATTCCTCTGGAGTGAAATTATTTCACATCAAAAGGAAATTCTTTTGTGGTTGAACTAAAGTGATGGTTTGGAACTAAATCTAGATGATTAAGAGGAGGAAAAAGTCTGTGAGTGTTCCGAACTAAGTTCGTAGGTTTTTAACTATTCTTGATTGCTCCAAGACAATTGGTGTTCATTCAATGGTTGATTAATCATATTCTCACACCTTTTCATATGTGATCCTAGAAATGTTATCATGGTTAAAGAAGACAAATTTTTTTTATTAGTATTAGGATCATCAACCCATAATTTTCTTTTTGATTATAAAAAAGGTCATGTGGCAAGAAGGATATAAGGAAATTTTCTTAGAATTCTTACCATTTGAGATAGTCATATCATTTGGATTTCAATCAATTAAGGCAGCAATGTAGCTAACCATGAGTCTACGTTCAAAATAATGGGATAACCAAGTGTTTTACCTTTTGGTTGTAATATAAGGAAGTCCACTGGATATTCCCATGACTCCACCATAACTGCCACATCTTCAATGATTCCTTTGGTTTTCTACTGACTGATCTACCATCTGCAATATGGTGTTAGTAGGTTGTATACCTATTAATGGTAATGTTTTCAAAGTGTCCATTGTCATCACATTTATAGCTACTCCCAAATCAACCAAAACATTATGTATATCTTTATTTCCTATAGAGATAGAAATAATAAGGCTTCCAAGATCTCCATATTTGGGAAGTAAAGTTTTCTGCTAATAAATCAACAAGTTTCCTCATCTACCTTAATAGTCCTAGGGTAGTTTTCTTCTTTCCTTCAAGGCCTTTTAAACATACATTTTGATTAATTTGTTCAATTCAAGAATGTCCTTGATTACTTATAATAATGGTATTTCAATATTTAATTTCCTCAAATTCCTATACCAATATTCCTTTATTAATATGGCTTTTTAAATCTCTTTGGAAATGGAGTTCAATCAGAGATCTTTTTATCTAGCTCCTTTATTTTTTTTTTCATTTCTTTGGGAACAACCATACTAGGGTTTAAGTTTCTTTGTCATCTCACTTTAGTAATTATAATAGGTGGACTATTAATTATTTTTCAGATCTTGTTTGAATATCCTTATAATCCATGGCATTAAGATCAACTAGTTTTTTGATTCATTCCATAGACAATGGATAGTTTGTTTGTTTTTTTGAATTTTGAATACTACATGGTTGTTTGGTATTTGGGTTAACCACCACATTTTCATTTTAGATGAACCTTTTTTTTGGGGAACCCATTATGGCTTGATTGATTTGAGTTGATTGGGATATGTCCTCCCTTAGTTAATTATTAGGGCTCCACCTAGGTTGTGACCAAGTTGAATTCGGGTTTCTTAACTTGCACTACATAGTTTTGGTGTCCTTGAGCATACCAAGTTTGTTTAAGGTAATCCTAAAGGATTCCATGTTGGTTTGGTGCCCAAGGTGGTTGTCCCCCAATTTTTTTGGTATTTTCTCGAGCTGAGCCCATGGCATCATCCTCTAGGGTTAGGAACATACTTAGGCATGAACTTCGCCCTTGGCTAGGTTCACTATGACGAAAATTTACTTTTTCTAATCTAATGGAATGTTGGTTTGTTTAAGCTAATTTTTAATAAATGGAAGATAAGAGAAGAAAGGCATTACTCTCATGTTCCCTAGATTCACAAGATAAGACATTTCTATTTATCCAAAGGACAATCTCTTATTGCATGCTTCAATTTTGCATCTAGGACAATACATAACTAATGGTTTAGTGTTAGCATTTAATTTTAGCTTGCAATCCATCCATGGTGGAGGTTAATTGAACTAAAATGTTTGTTTTAAAGTTTTCTCAATTCATCCAGGTAGTTTGTTCATATCTAGGTTCAACATTTTTAAGTTTTCTCAATTTTTTCCTTTTCATTGGTCCACCCCAGAAGATGAATATCTTCTACAAATGTATTTAATATCATTCATTCTTCTTTAATAATGTTTCACCTCCCATTAAGTTAAAAGCTTCTTCCTATTGATTCATCATCCAGGAGATTTTTAAGAAAAATTTTTTATTCATTAGTTCTTCTTGAAGTACAAATCAAACCTTTTTCTCACTAAAAGGAATATATCTAAATAATCTTCCATATTCTATTGATCCTTTTAATTAGTGTTTGATTTCAAAAAAATTCTTCCTTTACATTCCTCTCTACAATAATATCTTGATATTTATGGTGTTAGAAGGTATACATTTTAATGGTAAGTTTCCCAAATTCCAAGTGGTAAATTTATAGTTAATCCCATAAACCCATAAAGTTCTTGAAAAGTATGATGGGAAAATGTTTCACTATTAGAATTTTCTAGAAATAGTCATAGGACTTGATCTAAAACAATTAATAAGTCAAATAATCAAACAAAATAATGGGAAAAGTGAAAATTTTCCTAATATGACATTCTACAAAAGGAAAACCTTGAGGTGCAAATTTATTCTTCCATACATATGTGCCACATATCATCATTTTGATTAATTTGTTCAATTATAAATGTCATTATGATTTTAGCAAAATTGTATTTCAATATTTAATGGTAATTTACCTAATTCAGTGGACTTCCCATTTATGTCACTCCCAAATCCAATGTTGTATGTATAATGGATTCTATAAAGGAAATTTCTTCGGTTTTCTATTTTGGAGATTTTTTCTTAAAAGCCCAAAAATCAGTGGTTAGTAAATATTGGTGGCTACTTTTAAATTTTCATGTGTCAAATGATCCTTCTAAGCAACAAATCTCTTAACTATTCGAAAATGGGTATATATGACTTGAATTAGGACTTTCAATTTTCTATTCAAAGAAGATCATTAACTTAGTCTGGTGGATTAATAAGCGGAAATCAAAGATCTATTTTGAATATCCTTCTGATCCAACATTTTTTGACTAATTTTTAGGTAAGGTTTTTAAATGGAGAAATTTTTTTTCATTTTGATTATTGGCATCCATCTTTAATCAAAAACTACATTTTCATTTTGTGAATTTTGTGCATAGGAGAACCCATTATTCTTATTGATTCAAGGATTGTTGGGATATGTTTCCTTGGTTGTGAGCATATTATTGGGTTTCCACCTTTAGGTTTTGACCAAGTGATGCATTCAATTTTCCTTAACGACAGACCATAGTTGATTGGTGTTTGGGCATACCAAGATTCTCTTGCCCAATCTGAGGATTCCATGTTAAATGAGGGAAGTAAGCCAAAGGTGGTTGTCCCCATTCCTTTTGCCTTTCTCTCGAGCAATCCATGTTCATCATCTAAGGGTTAGAAAACCTTGGTTCCTTGGCCAACTTTTCTATGGCTATGGTTGTCTGGCATTTCCTAAGTTTTGATGTGGATATGTTTCTTTGGAAAAATTTAATTATTTTGATGTGGATGGAATGTTTTTTGTTTCAAATAAATGGAAGAAGAACAAACATTATTTCATGTTCCCTAGATTCATGAGATAAGACACATTTTTTCATTTTGTCTAGGAGGAAATCTCTTTTGCATGCTTATTGGTTCCTATCATAAGGACAATACATAGCTAATGGTTCGGTTTTAGCATTTGCTTTAGCTTGTCAATCCATCCATGGTGGAGGTTAATTGAACCTAAAATGTTATTTTAAATTTTTCAATTCATCCATTAGAATTTGTTCATATCTGGGTTAAATTTTTAACTATTTTTCCTTTTCTAGGTCCACCCCTTGTTTTGAATAATCTTTCTAAAATGTCTTTAATATCATTCATTCTTATTTGATCAATGTTTCCACCTCCCATTAAATTAAAGTGCTTCCCTAGATTCATCATCTACCTTTAAGAAAAATGGTTTTTCTTAACTCTTCTTGAAGTACAAATCCACATCTTTTACTCACAAAGAGGAATCTATCTAAATAATCTTCCATATTCTCATCCTCCTCCTGCTTGATTTTGAAAAATTCTTCCTTCTTATTCCTCCCTCTATAGTAGTCTTGATATTTGTCTAGGAAAACTTCCATTTGTGCCCAAGTGGTAATAGAATTAGATGTTAATCCCATAAACCACCTCATTGTTGCATCCTTCAGGGTAGATGGAAACAACTTGAGTTTTGATTATCTATTTTGTAATCATAAGTTTGACACAATACTTTAAATTCAAATAAAAATTGGTCAGGGTCTTCAGATGACATCCCTCTAAATGTGGGTAAATGTGTAGGTGAAATATTTTCATAGGTGTATCATCATCATCCAATTGAATTGGATAAGTAAAGGTCCTATCAGGTTCTCTTTCAGCTTCTCATTCCATTTTTGTAGTACCTTATAGATTTTCTCCCAATCAATATGGTATGTGATTTGTTTTGGGGAAGGTGAAAAGTCAAGAGTAGGAGGTTGAATACTCAATTGTGAATCAAAATTTCTCTAAACGGGTCTTGGGATATAATCTTTTTCTAAAGGTTCTACTTCCTTTTGGTGATTGATCTAAGAATTCCAAAGGTGGAATTTTCTTCTTGTCTAACAAGGGACAATGGTGCTTCTAATTCTTGATCAACTTCCTTATTTGATCGAGAATGATGATGATTCTTGTTCAGATATTTTTGGGAGGAATCGACCCTTGGAGTCTCTTGGTCTACTCATAAATTTTATGATGATGTAGGGAAGATCTTCAATTACTAGATGTATGATTTTTTCTCTTGTTGACACCTAATTAGAAAATTCTAACTATTGGTCCCCGAAACGGTGCCAAAAATGATGGGTGTCATTATTCCCTTCATTTAATCAACTCTTTGTTGATGTCATATTCAAACTAGGGGTGGTGTCTGAAGCTATATGCAACAAGAAATCTTAGTGATCTAGTAATTGATTGTAGGTATTTTTTTTCATTTTTATATTTTCTGGGGGATTTTCTCAATGTCTTGAGGACTTCTTGGCCAAAACCTTATTGAAATCAAACTATGAAAACTTGCTGGAAGTAAACACTCTTCTTAAAATAAATAAATTCTTGAAATAAACACACATTTGTAGAATGAAATAGATTGTTGTAAGTAAACACATGTTATAAAAATAAACACACTTGCTTTGGAAATAAACACACAATTGAGAATGTTGAAAATGATTGCAAGGAAATAAGAATCTAATCTAGAACACCTGCAGGAACAAGTATACGACAAATTTCAACTTGAATAATCAAAAGCATTTATAAAATTAATAGATCTATACTATTTTCTCTAGAAATATAAATACCAATAAAATGAAGATCCTGGTTCTTGGAGGAGTGGGCCCTTGCTCCACCTTGAAACAAGATTTGACAACTTAATATTCTCTCAAAATAGAAATGGCTATTTTATTGATAAAATGTTCTACATTAAAAACATATTATCTCTTTCTATCTCTTTGTGTTTGTATCTATGTATATTGATCTATCTCTATATTACTATATATTCTAAATCTATCTACAAGTCTGCATATATATACTCCTTCCAAAGGTGCATTTATAGCCATAGATGTCTTACCGATTAGATGGAACCAAATCGTGCCCAAAATAGATGTTGAATTGGAACATGGCTAGACGTATTGTACAGCTATATGATAGTTATCCCTGGATCTGTGAGTATGAAGAATCAAAATCTTCTAATCTTCTCCTGATTGAAAGGATCATTGATTTATAAATCACTGGATGTTGTTGGAATAAAAAAATTATCATGATTTGAAACTTTAGAGAAGTTTCGAACTAAAGGAAATCATTCCAGATCTAACCATGAGGGTTCCAGAGCTACATGCAGGTTCCGTAACTAAGAACTAAGTCTAAAAATTTAGAACTAAGTCTTGGAGTTAGGAACTAAGTGATAGAGTTCATAAAATAAGTGATGGAGTTCTAGAACTAAGTAATGGAGTTCTAGAACTAAGCCGTATTGAAACCAATGCTTCCAAAAACATGTTGATTACTTCATACTTTGTTCTTTTGACTGATTGTGACTTGTTTTATTACAAAACTAAATTTCCAAAGCACTTTGTTAGGAATTACAGAGTTTTTAAATGTTAGAACTAAATCAAAAAAAATATGGAAAATTACATCCTAACTTATATTAGATCAAACAAAATTCACAAAATGTAGTCAAACTTGATAAAAAGGAGAGTAAAATAATGAATTAAATATCTTAAATATCCAATGCTATAAAATAGAACCTACATATTTATCTCCATGTATCTTTGGATAGGTATCTGATTTCCTATGTATTCATATAATAATATTATGTTTCTCTTTTCTTTAAATGATTGGAATGGAAGTTGTTTCATCCCTTTCTCTCGATTCGTTAAGTCAATGCCAATGGATATTATCCCTTGACAAACAATATTGTACTTTTATTTTAAAGGTATAAATCCCCGAGCATGATAAATTAAAGTTTGAAATTTTTAAGAAGGCTTATAGAAATTTACTATCATATTTTTATTTTGAATATTATCTAATATTGTGTTGTCATGCGGAGTAATGCAATAGGAAATTGACAATTTCAAGCACAACAACTATACCCCTATTGCAAAATTTTCATGTTTTATCATTCCTAGCACCCTAGATCAAATTCATCAGCCGATCAAAGATATTTGATGTCAATTTGGTCCCCTAGGTGATTTAGGAAATTCTATTCATTCCACCTAGGTGATTTTAGGGAGTTCTAAAAAGACACTATCTTCTGGCAGTATAGGGAAGGGCTATCGCTAGCCTTCCCAAGACTGGATTCAACTCCCTGGAGTAGAACAGAAGGTAAAAATTCAACATGGAGATGAAATGAAGACCTTAAAACATAATAGAAATGATTTTTAAGGTTTGGGGAAGTTTTGCAAGACTTGGAGCAGTCTGAGTAAAAAATAGGGTTCACAAGCCTAGGCAGTACACAGGCCTAAAACAGTTGTTGGGCTTCAGAAGAAGATTCCAGGAGCTCTGGATGGAGTTAGGAGCAAAAAAAATATCTCTAGAAATAGTATTCCAATACCTACATGATGGTGAAATAATATTTTTCACAACACTTTTGCACATCAGGTTTGCAGGCAAGTTTTCTCGGAGCACAAGTGGAGTACAAAATCAAAATCTAATTTTTCAAGGATCAAATGGAATAATAAAGACATGATACCCCAACCATTGGATTAATAAGGACATTTATAGTCAGGATCATATAAAATTTTTCCAAAAGTCCATCGGGAGCTCAAGTTATCATTGTTACAAGTTCAAGACTTAGCAAATTTTTTGGGAGGACACGTGTCAGCACCAAGAGCCTGGCGGGATTTTGTGTCCCTCATGTCCCCCAAGGTCAGGGAAATCAAGGTTGGAAAATTTCTCCCATCCCCCTTGAATCCCTCTCAGCCCTCATATGACCTCTTGGACCCTCATATGACCTCTAGACTTGATAGTTCAGCCCCTGGTGCTTATTTGGAGCATGCATTCCACGTCGTCGGATCGGGAGACATGTGTCATCTCCAGAACACTACGGAATTTTATGTCCCTTTTACCTAAGGTGGGGACATCATACCTTGAAAAATTCACCCAGCCCCTATGGGGAGTCATTTGGACACCCATGTGACCGAGTTTCAGCCCCCAGGTGCATTTTTGGAGCATTCATTCCCTATCGTTGGATTGGGTGCCACGTGTCACCTCCAGGACCACTGGAAACTGATGTCCCTTATTTACCTGAGGTGGGGGACAATAGGCATGGAAAAATGTGTCCATCTCCTATGGTAAGTCATTTCAAAACCCACATGGTGACTTTCAGCCCCCAAGTGCATTTTTCAAGCAAATCCCTGCCGTCGGATCGAGGACACATGGCATCACCTTGACCACCATGGAAATTGATGTCCCTCATATCCCTGAGGTCAGGGACATAAAGGACATAAAATTCACCCATCCCCTCTATGTGCATGTTTTTAAATTTTAAATCTAGCACTTAGTCATTTTCTTCCTCTCATTTCTCCTCCACAACTTCATACCTTGTCATGGCTCCTTGCATGATTGTCCAGACACCCGGTCCACCATTGTTGCTCCAAACCAGCTCTGCCATGGCCACATAAACTCTCCACACCATGAATACATAGAAATATGTAGGTCTCAGAGAAAAATGGAGTGAAATGATGAAGAATGGGGAGAAAATGAAGGTTTTTGCTAGATAACCATGAAGTCACTCGATTGAAAATCTTCATATCTCACAAGATACAAGTCGGATTGTGATGCCATATTTTGAATATTTCCTCATTTTCAAGGTGATCAAGATGCAACAAACAAGAGGTCAAATGGTGCCTAGAATCATTTTCTCCAACAAAACCCTCTCTTTGTGCACCAGGCTCACATTCGTTGGATTTCCCATCATTCTCGACAATGGAAACGAGCTAAAAACTTACACACGAGCTCTAAATGAAAAACCTATCACAATGGAGTTGTTTTCATTGCAAATGAAGACAAAAACAAGACCTGAAATTTCAAGCTCCATTAATGGCCGCCATGGCAGCTCAAAGATTATCTTGAAGCCCTTTGCTAGGTCAAAATTTCAAAATTTATTTCCAAGCTTTCTAGTTGGAAAAACTATGTGAAATTTGGAGGGTGTAATCATAATGACAAGGAGAGTCCAAAAGAGTATGTTCCGTCACAAATCGGGACCTTTGGAAACATGCTTTCTAAAAATAGTAATTTTTCCTATACAAACTTGTTATGTTTGGAAAGTCATCATCAAAAGCGATTGAGACAAAGGCAATATGCATTGAATATTACAAGAGATCCTGAATGAGTGTTCAGAGTAGAAATACAATGGAAATGACCACTTACTAAAAATAGTAAGTTCCCTATATGGGTGTTTACCAAAAATAGTAAGTTACCCCAAGAAGTGGTCGAAGCAAAGGCAATG
Organism: Taxus wallichiana var. yunnanensis; assembly: GCA_018340775.1. Classification (NCBI taxonomy): domain Eukaryota; kingdom Viridiplantae; phylum Streptophyta; class Pinopsida; order Cupressales; family Taxaceae; genus Taxus; species Taxus wallichiana. The sequence continues at coordinate 45,500,908 of CM031240.1, forward strand.
TGCGTAGGATTGGATGAATATTTTCATCACATCAAGATGATCAAGAAGAAGCAAGGATCACCTCTTACTAAAAATAGTAAATCTCTCTATATGGGTGCTTACCAAAAATAGTAAGCCACACTCAAAGAATAGTTTTGGCACAATGGGACATTCAGAACTTTGCCACATCAGAGATTTCCATGAACGGGGACCAACAGTTTCATCGGGCAACATCTCCTCTTCTTATTCTCTCTCTCTTTCCCTCTTCTCTTCCCCCAACTTTCTCTCACTTTAAAATTTTCTAATTCTTCGATTTGGGTTTTGCACTATTTTATATGCCTTTAAGTCACTTAAAAGTGACTTTAGAAACATAATGTAAATTAAGTCACCTTGCTATTATAAAAGGGACTTAAATATTTAAAGTGGAATATGAACAGTCTTAAGTCATATTAAGGCATATGGAGGGTCATGAGGTAGATGAAGAGTCACCTCTCATTCTATAAATTGTAACGTCATTCCCATTGCAAAGGGTTGGTGATTGATCTTGTAAACTCAAGAGTGCATTATACCTAGAGAAAGCAAAGGAGATAGCCAATTTTCTTCTACTTTCCTCCACTTCTCAATTTCTTCCATTCTCACATTATGTACAAATTTGATTTGAGCAATCAATAGAAGGAGTTTCTAGCTTTCTTTGACTAAGGGGTTTCTTGATACTTGGTGATCGAGTGAATTATATTTGGTCTGTTACTATTCGTAGAGTTGTTTCTTCCCCATAAATGATGTATGTGTTGAAGTTTCTAACTAGTGTGTTTGCAGGAATCTAATTTTCTACCTACAACATTAGTTCTCTACCCTCTATTCTCACTCCCTTTCCCACCTGAAAAATTCTTTTCTAGCAAGAGATTGCTAGCTTTTTTGCAGGGTCAATGGAGTTCCCCTATTAGATCCTTGATAGAAAGACCACCATAGAAATCCACCTTTTCATGTGCATGCACATACAGCAGCTGCACCGGTTAAGTAGAGGGACTTAGATTCCCAGAGCATTGGCAAGAAATTCACAATTTTGTCCACCTAAAAAAAAATTTGCTCCAACAGCTTTTGATCAATAGCATCCACTTTGTGGGGTAGATTTAGCAACATCTACACCCAAAATATGACCGCAAGGTCTCAAAATACAAAAAAATCAAATATTAAAAAAATAAAAAAAGGAGTTCATGAAAGTCCATTTCTGAAAGATACACTGCTGATTTCTACACATGACTTTTCACATTCCACGATTTCCTTTCATGTGTTTTGGTGTAGAAGTTTTCAAAAGCTGGCTAAAAGAAGATACACTAGGTTGAGCAGGTCGAGAGGTGTTGCTGATTCCAATTTTGAAGCTTTAAAAAATCGATGAGAAAGAATTAGAAATAATCCATTCTTCTTCTCTCAAGTTTCCTCTCCATCCCGGCACTTCGAGAAGTTCACTGGTAATCTGTCCAAACTCCTTCAAATTCTCCCATTTTTCAACCATTGAGCATCGAGTTCACAAAAGAAGAAGAATTTGTAAAGCAAGGACTTAAGAAGAAGCAAAAAATAATAATGGAAGATGAAGAAGAAATACCTCAAACCATTGTTCCATGGGGAAGGAATACGGGCCCACTTACTCTTGAACCACCTCTTCATGATCTACCAATAGGTTCCACAAGAACTTTCCAAAGTTCAAAGGTGACAACACATGACATCCAGAAGAACACATTACTACTTTCGTGAAATCATGTGGAATTTTGGTGTCAACATGAATATGTTCGTGTTTTAAGATTGTTCGTGGAGTCCTCCAAGAAAAAGCGATGATAGAATGGTTCTACCTCCTTCCTTCCCGATCCATCACTTGGTTTGGATGACATCAAGGCTGCCTTCGAGGAAATATTTAAATCAAGAAGATTGTCAAGACCTCTTGGTGCGAGTTGGCTCAAATGTTGAAATGAGAAAGTGAAACAATGAGAGACTTCGTGGCTCATTTCGAATGGTTGCTTCATAGGATATCGGAAGAAGATTCACCCTCTCATAACAATATCAAAAGATTCTTCATAAATGCTCAATCACCGGAGGTAGGCTTTCTCCTATGAATATTTCAACCAAGGAACATTGTAGAAGCACAAAGGAGGGCCATTGAATTGGATGACGATCTCATCCTCTCTAGAAAGATCAAGAATCCATCAAAGGGCAAGGCCCAACATCTTGAAGATGAGAGAACCAATCCATCATTGCAAAATTTGGTGAATGAGATAGCATCTTTGAAGAGGGAAATATTTGAATGTGTTTCTTCCCAAAGAAGCAACATAGAAATTAGATTATGGGAGCACCCCAAAGGCTCGCCTTGGAGGCCCCACCCATGAACATAAATTGCAGATTTCAAGAAGATGAAGAAGAGCTTGAACAAGAAAGTGAAGGTGGCGGTTTCCTAGAAAGTGATGAGTTTGAGAATGATGCACAAATCATATTTTGTGAGTATTCTAGAGGTTATGAAGAAGATGAAGAAGATGCACCTAGTTTCTCATGTGCAGTATTCAATCATTCTTATGTCTGAGAAAAGAGCATCTCCCTCCACTGCTGCAAAAGAAAAGAAGGTTGATGATCCTCCTATGGCGACTGGAAAAATAAAATAATTGTAGATTGAGAAACAGGGACGGAAGCTCGTGTTATTTTATTAATCTCAATCAAGTAAAAGTAAAGAGGATGGGCTGCAATATTTATAGATATTGCACACCAAATACATCCTGGGGAAAATGAGTTCAGTAGGTGCAACCAAAAACCATAATAAGCAAGCTTCCAAATCACCCAGGAAGAAACATTTACATAAAAACAAATATATTGTTTACAACAATAATATAACAATGTGCATCTAGAAAAATATGGTTGATTAACCATATAACAATATAACAATTTATTATTTAATTAATAAAATTAATTAAATAATCTAACTATGCATAATTAATATTTAGGATAATAAAATTTATCCTAACATTCCCCCCCTTAATTGTGCATTGTCTGAAGAGATGAGGAGAGAAATGATCTGAACAACTCGAACTTGTCACGTGCAAGTGACTTTGTGAAGATATCTGCTCGTTGTTCAGTAGTTGGACAAAATTGAAGTTGGATGTTGTGCTTCAACACATGTTCGCATATGAAATGAACCTGTACTTCAATGTGCTTTGTTCTCTCGTGAAAAACTGGATTGCGAACAAGTTTGAGAACACCTTCATTGTCAACATACATGGTGGTCGGTTTGTCCTGTGGTATTCCAAGTCCTTCTAGTATGCGACGTAGCCAAATCGCTTCACAGACAGCTTCTCCTGCAGAACGATACTCGGCTTCTATGGAAGAGCGAGAAACAAAGTGTTGTTTCTTACTTCCCCATGATATTGGTCCAGATCCCATAAAGAATACAAATCCAGAAGTGGATTTTCTATCATCAATATTACCTGCATGATCTGAATCCGAATATCCAGTCAAGAAGAAGTTTTGTTCTTCTTGTATTCTAGACCAAGATCCACTGATCCTTTGAGATATCTTAAAATGTGCCTTGCTGCTTTCCAATGACAAACTTTGGGTTCCTACATGAACCTGGATAGATAGCTCACTGCAAAGCTGATATCTGGTCTAGTGTAGGTCAGGTAAATGAGACTCCCAATCAGCTGCCGATAGAGAGTGGCACTTACCTCAGGAGATGGATACGAACAGAGATAACGTAATCATTCTCCATAGGTGTAGCAATTGGTGTGCAATCCATCATCCTAAACTTCTCAAGCGTTGTCTTGGTATATTTCATCCGAGAAACAAAGATATGATTCTCTTTGCTCGCCATACTTCGATCCAAGACAGTAGTGCATAAGCCCGAGATCTGTCATGTCGAATGATCGCTTAAGATCTTTCTTTGTTTCATCAATCATCTTCACTGAACTGCCAGTGATGACTAGATCATCGACATAAACTACAACAATCACCATCTCCCCCCCTTGCTTTTTGAGGTAGAGATTGGGATCGTATGGATTTCTAACAAATCCATGTTGTATGAGATGCTCATCAATCTTGATGTACCATGTCCGGGTGCTGTTTGAGGCCATACAAAGATTTCCTGAGTCTACATACCTTTTCTTCTTGACCAGGTACTACATATCCCTCAGGTTGAGTCATGTAGACTTCTTCTTGTAAATCTCCATTCAGGAAGGCACTTTTTACGTCCATCTGATGGACTTTCCAACCAAACTATGCAGCTAGAGCAAAGATCATCCTGATCGTTTTGATCTTAGCTGTGGGAGAAAATGTCTCCTCATAGTCAATGCCTTCTTTTTGTGCATACCCCTTTGCTACAAGTCTTGCTTTGCACTTGTCCCCTGTCCCATCTGCTTTGTACTTAGTTTTGAATATCCATCTGCATCAATGGGTTTCTTCCTGGTGGAAGATCAACAAGCTGCCAAGTGTTATTCTTCATCACTGATTGATATTCAGAATCCATGGCATCTTTCCAAGCTTTTGACTATAGGGCTTCCTGGACTATAGAGGGCTCATCTGATTCAATAACTCTACTCATCAAAGCAAAGTTAACTTCTTCTCTTGCTTTACTGTGAGTCCGTGGTCCAAGGGTGGATGTATCCGGTGGAGCATCCATTCTTGCATCTCATAATGTACTTGTACACCATTTAGGCATACGTTGACTTGTTCCCATGGGTTGTGGTTCTATCTGATCAACACCATCATCCCCATCATCACTTTCATCTTCTGAGGGAACATTAGCTTCAATTTTTACAACTGGTGAAAAATCTACATCTTGCGAGTCCGGAGGAGGAGTCTCTGCTTCCTTCTTCTCGAAAAACTCAACATCTCTGCTTGTGTAGACTTTTCGGTCTTAGGATCCATCGGTTTGTACCCAAGAGTCTCTTCTTGTATCCAATGAAGATGAGATTTTGTGACTTCATGTCCAATTTCTTTCATTACTGTTTGGGTATGTGCATGTTGGCTTTTGCACCCGAATACTTTGAGGTGTGCAATGGATGGTTTCTTTTTGACCATGCTTCTTGTGGTGTAATTCCATCAAGAGCAAATTGTGGGTGCTCTATTTAACAAATACACTCATTTGCTACCTTACGCCCAAAATGTCTTTGCAAGTCCGGAATCATCGATCATGCATCGCACCATTTCCATTATAGTACGATTTCTTCTCTCAACAACACCATTTTGCTGCGGTGTGTGGAGGAGGAATTTTCGACGAATCCGTGAGTTTGTAGATAGTCTCTGAACTCATCTTTGGTGAATTCCCCCTTGATCTCGGAGAGAGTTCGATGTGACGACAGTTTCTTTCTCAATTGCCACTTTGAACTTTTGAGCGTTTCAAAAGGCCTCACTTTTCTTGCGAAGACAAAAAAATCCACATTTTTCGTGAATAGTCATCAACACAGAGCATGAAGTACTGGAACCCTGAATGACTTGGCTGCATTGGACCGCATAGATCGGTATGAACCAGGTCAAGTTTACCATGAGCTCGAAAAGTACTCGTTTGGAATGAAACTCTGTGTTGTTTTCCTGCTAAGCAGTGAGGACACTTGTCTGTATCCTTCTGAAGAGATGGTAGCCCATGTACCATATTACACCGGCCGTGAAGTGTTTTGAGATATTTGAAACTTACATGACCAAATCTCGATGCCACAGACCGAGTGAGGTGGAGTTTTTTTAGCCACAAGTGCTTGATCATTTTGTGAATGAAATCAAGTTGAAACATTCATCCCACATTTGAGGCTTTTGCAATTATTTTCAAGCCTCTGGATTTATCTCGAATCAAACACATTTTCTTGCCGGATTGACTATCAAAGTCAATTTTCAGGTTGTGATCTAGGAGTTGACTGACCGAAAGAAGGTTCTTTGTCAACCCAGGGACATATAGAACATCTGATAGTTTGCATTTGCGTGAACCAAGGGGTAGAGAAATGTTTCCAATCCCCTGTACTGTATATGAAGAATCATCTCCCAACGAAACATGATTTTTCGATGGCGTGTCCCTCATTGAAATAAACCAGTCTCTGTGGCCGGTCATGTGTCGAGTGGCTCCCGAATCAACATACCAGATGTCACTAGATGACGTGGATGGTTCACTTGATCGAGCAGTGAACAAGAAGTCTTCATTGTCTGACTGATCTTGTTGCTCAGCAATATTACCTTGCTGGTGGGGTCTTCTTTTCCAGTTCCCCTTTTTCTGCCCGTGATAATTGTTTGAATGTCCCTTGTAAGTTTGTTGTTGTTGTGGTCCAGAATTGCTTGATGAACCTTTCTTATATGTGTTAAACCAACATTCTTGCAAGTCATGTCCTCTTTTGCAAATTGGACATCGCTTCTTCTGTTGATTGTCCCCATGATACTGATTTTGATGTGGGGACTTCTGATAGGATTTAGGTTTTCCTTTACCTTTTCCTTTCCATTTTTGATGTGAAGACAGTGCCTGCTCCTCTTCATCATCCTTGTTGTGCATTGCTTCCTCTTGTTGCAGTAAGTTTACTAGCTTGTCAAAACTAATTGTTGTATCTGACAAGTTTAGAGTTGTGACAAAAATGTGGTAAGAAGAGGGAGAGCTCTCGAAACAATTGGAACGAGAGATTCATCTTTGACCTCTTCTCCTAGGGCTAGAAGTGAAGCCCTCAACTCTGCAACTCTTCTTAGGAAGGCTTCAATTTTCTCATTCTGTTTGAATTTCAATGTATGTAACTGACTCTGCAAATTGAGTATGACATTCTTGTTCTTGGCCTCATATATTGTGCTCAGCTTATCCCAAGCTTCTTTTGCTGATGTGGCATCTCAAATGTGGGCTTGCACATCGTCGGACACTCCAAACAAAATGATGAGTTTTGCTTTCTGATCTGCTCTATCAAATTGTCGTTGTTGTGTTGCATCCGTTGGTGATCTGGTTAGAGTACCAGTCACAACAGGCCAGATTTCTTCAAACTCAAGTTGTGTTTTTATTTTTGTCTTCCAAGCAGATAGTTGCTTCCTCCGAGCAATTGTGAATCGGAAGAAAAATTTGGGGGCATGATGCCCATTTTGTAGAGATCACCGATGGGGTTTGGCTCTTATCACTCCAGGTATAAGGTCTCCCAATCTATATACCGTCAGTCCGATATACCGAACCTTTCTATATACGTGCCCTTCCGATATACCCATCGGTACATGGAAGAAGCTCGCCCTTTCTATATACGGCAGTGCGTGAAAGAGGCGTTAACGCACGTGAAAGAATTCGATACGTGGTACCAAGACAAGATCGATGGGGTCTATGCGATTATTGACACCAGCTCAAATAAATATCCTCATACGCGCGCGTAACCGCTATATACTCGGATAATTTCTCGGACCGGATTTATGTCTTGCAATCGTTCACGACGGATGGGATGGTTCATAGTGTGTACCTTTGTGACCTTATTACTCCCGAAATCGGTTTATAGGGACGATGCCCAGCACGACGTTATTGCAGATTATATTAGGCATTAAGTGTAGTAGTAGTCGCGATGGCTTTACCCGTAAGTGCTTCCCAGAGGCACCGTATATACCGAATGTTGCTGAATGAGATCTAGGATCTCGTGAGTGTTACAGAACCAATTTTACTATTTTTATTACAATTCTGCCAGTTTCTGAGCAGTTACAAAGTTTTGCAGTTGACTATGGCAACCTGCAAATTAGTACAATATACAATACAATTTGAATGACATAAAAATTGATTTAAGGGGTTACAGTGACCTCCTAAACCCAAAATGCTAAAAATTACAAAAAAATAGCTGAAAATGCAATTTTAGGTGGGTCTCCTTTTGCAAAAATGTACGGAATGAGAAAACAGACCGAGATAGGAGAAAAAAATTTGTACCCAAAGTTAGGGATTTCTCCGCTAAATTTAGTTAGTTGTAACTAAATTCAAAAAAAGCTCTGCTAAATTTAGCGATTCCGCCAAAATTTCCGCTTGAGATGCAAAAGGAGAGTTTTTGAGTGTTTTTGGTGGGATTTGATCCTCAAACCTCTCACTCCCAAGGCGCATGCACTAACCAACTTGCCCACTTGGGGCGCTTGGACTATGAAAGGAAGAAATTTGTATTTATTGACAAGTAAATGGACTTACCTCTTGGAAAATGAATGCCACGTGGCGCATGCTGGTGAAGAGGCGTTTTAGGGTTGTATATGCTCAAAAACCGGATCTGAAGCGTTTCTTTTCACCTCCACGCCTTTGTATTCTCCTTTGGCCGCGTTTTTTAGCTTCCCACGCACTGATTTGCAAGTGCAGGCCGCGTTTTTGCATGTGGGCGCTATTTTTTCTTCTGGCGCGCTTTTTTGTTTGCTGTTGCGTTTTTAATGCCTTTTGTGAATTTTCCTCCTTGGCGCGTGTTTTAATGGTGATTGCTTTGTTTTCTTGTATTTCCTGTGCAGGTCGCCGGGGCAAGAAATGAAGTGCAGGCGAGAGAAGGGCGTGTCTTTTTAGCTCGAAAAAACGTTTTTATTATGCAGCCGTGTTTTTGTCCCGGGCGCCTGATTGGCCACATTTTTTCCTTGCTTTACACACTATACTGGCGTAGATCGAGCTTAGCGCTGCTTTTACATCTTGGCCATGTTTTTAATTGTTTTTTATCACCAACATGTGTGGCTGGAGACAGAGAAAGCGCGGCTTTTGCTAAAAAAACGTTTTTTACCTTATGTAGCATAGCGCATGGGCGCATATACTAAGAAAAAAATATTTTTATCTCCTTTTGCAAGCATGGGGAGGACAAGCACTTGTGCAAATGAAGTCGTTTTTGCTCACATTCTTTATGCAGGCCGCTTTTCCTCTTCTTTGGCCGCCTATTCTCCTTTTCCACTGTATATTTTGTGCGGAGTCCAGTGCAGGCGCCTCCTTCTTCTTTTTTATTCTTTGTTCACTTGATTCACTTTTGTTTTTGCTTGTTTGTTGCTTTCACCGCGGTGCAGACCTCAAAACAAGCAAAGCGACTTCCAAATACTGAGAAAGACAAAACCCTTATTGGAAAAAAATTATTTCCAATACTCAGCAGCAATTTTTGCACAGTGCTTTAGTCGCCGAGTGCAAAAAAAATTTTGCGTTCCAAACACCTGGAATGAACTGGGGGATGTGGAAAGGTAGAGATGAGGCTGGGAGGTTGCAGGAGAGGCCGCATGTGCTCTCTATGCTACATACTCTTCTCCAATCTTCTCTCTTCTCTGCTCTCTCTTCCACACCTTCACAGGGCCAGAATTTCGCTCTGGTACCAAATGTAGATTGAGAAATAGGGATGGAAGCCTGTGTTATTTTATTAATCTCAATCAAGTAAAAGAAATCAGAGGATGGGCTGCAATATTTATAGATATTGCATGCCCAAATACATCAGGAAAATGAGTTGCTGAGTGCAACCAAAACTGAATAAGCAAGCTTCCAAATCACCCTAGGAAGCAACATTTACATAAAAACAAATATATTGTTTACAACAATATAACAATGTGCATCTGACAAATATGGTTGATTAACCATATAACAATGTAACAATTTATTATTTAATTAATAAAATTAATTAAATAATCTAACTATCGATAATTAATATTTAGGATAATAAAATTTATCCTAACAATAATCGTCGAGGATCCCCACTTCCATCTTCCATGAAGTCTGCATTGTTGGATCCTGATCCCATGTGCAAGTAAGAAGACTCCCAAAATCCCAAGTAAGTCTTCCAATGTCTCTTCCATTTCTAAACCCAAATCTGCTCCTACAAAATCTAATAACTTGAAATATCCTAGTGTACCTTTTAAAATACCCTCCATTCCTCAAACATCAAATCCTTCTCCCAAGCCTATCTAGACCCCAAAATCAGTCCCTTCACTCCCCTTATCTACATCTTCTCCCTTTGACTTCATAGAATATGCAAACAAAGCCAAAGTGCAGATTACTGAAACTGAATATTTGCGGACTCATCCTGAACAATTCGAGAGGTTCATCCGATACATCAGGAGTGGTAGTCTAACACCCAATGTTGTAACTTCTAGTTCCAAAGGCATGCTACCAAACTCACCTACACCTCCCTCATAGAACATGCTTTCTCTGAGTGCATCGAAGACTGATAAAGTTGAACCTTTCTACATCTCCCTTCTTATTGGAGAATATGTACTAAACAATTGCATAATAGATTTTGGTGCCTCAGATAATGTGATGCCTTTAAAGGTCGCCAAGGATCTTAAACTTACAATGACTCCACCTAGTGGCTCTTATTACTCTTTGGAGTCAAAAAAGGTCCCACTTGTAGGGAAGGTCAAAGATGCACAAGTGTCTCTTGCCAAATTTCCAGACAAGAAAATTTCAGCGATGATTTTGGTAGCCGATGTCCCGGCCTCATTCAGAATGTTGTTGAGTAGAAGTTTCTGCCGAGACTTGGGAGGGAAAATTCAAATGAATTGGTCATCTACAACCATACCAGTGAAGGGAGACATGGAGAAATTACTTCCCGAGAAGAAGATGAGGTACACGGTATGAAATTCTGGAAGCCTAGAAGCTAACATTTTGTACCAAAATACCAGGTGGATGAATCACTTGGTGACAACCGAGGAAGAAGAGGATATTCCCATCTTGATAGGCCCAGATATGCCTTCCAGAGATATTTGGATTTTGAAGAAGCAAGTGAGGAGATTCGAGTTACAAGAGGACAGCCCCAAATTGCCGGATGATGCAAACCATGAGGAAGAGGAGATGGTTCTTGATGATTTTCAAGAAGAAAAATCAGTTTATATGATTTTACAAGATGAGGAGTTATTCTCATTCCCATTTGGGGATGAGGATGATCTTAGTCAAGTCCATCTATGGAGAGACAAAATCAGCTTGTGATGAGCTCGTGAAAGGTTTGAAAGAAATGTCTATACAAGAAATGCTTAGAGCGCAGAAGAAACTAAAGATCTTGAGCTCATTCTTGAGCTCCTGATGTAAGCCACAAATTTGCAAGACAAGCGTGAAGCTGATTTGGAAGCCTTAACTAATGTGAAGGTTGGCCATATTGAGATAAGGCAAGATGAAACATATGATGCTGCTCTTGAGCTAATGATTGATGGATGCAATACCGAAATGGAGATATTTTCTTTCCCATTTGAAGATGAAGACTCTTCCCATGACAAAGAAATTGAAGAAAGGAGTTTCAAGACCTCTAAAGATGAAGCTCTTTTTGATGAAGGATCTAGTAGAGTGCAGTGATTCTTGAGATGATGAGGTAATCCCTCCAGATAGTTTCTTTGAGTTGCAAGATAAATATTCTTCAAAGGTGTACAAAGAGGAACTATAGGAAATGATGAAACATTACTCGTGCAAGAAATATTAGATGCAGTAGAAGTTGTAGAAGATCCCAAGCTGATTCTTGATCTCTTCATTAGTGTCATGGACATACAAGACAAGTATGAGTTCACATCCAATCCTTCCAGTCAGTACTCAAGCACCTCGTAGTGGAGTGAAGGAAAAGGATGAATCAAAGGTTTCTCATAGAGAAGATGTCAATGAGCATAGACCTGGGAAAGAAAGTAACTCAGAATATCAAAGGAATTGGAACAAAAATCAGCATTGGGGCAGTGATGAGATGCTTGATGGAGAATCAGCTATATGGATAAACATGGAAGGAAACTGGCACGATGAAACCAATTTCAAAGAGCATGAAGGTAGTGGAATTTCCAAGCAAGGACTAGAGCATCAAGAATCTCACATGGACTCACTCCTACAAAGTAAAAGGAAAATCATGGAAGCACCTGGCTTCCATAAACAATTAAGGAAAGGAGGCTACTTTCTGGAACCTGTCAACGGCTTCGCAGAACATCATCATTTGGTGTTGCCTCTTCAGGGGTAACTTTTGAGAAATGAAAATTACTTCAATGAAAGTGGGTTATCCCCCGCCTTGTACCATAGGGGATTGATAGTGTGCTTCCCTTTCTATTGCATGTGTTTCCCTCCTTATTGTGGTGTCATGATTTTCCTTTCCTTCGTTTTGTGTGTGTGTTTCCTTCTAATCTTCCTTTCTAGAAGTTATACATGACTCTGTAGGGCCCAATGGATAAGGCACTAGTCAACGAACTATATGGTCTAAAATTGAGATTTTGGATTCCCATGTCATGTCTTCACTATGCTTAGTCCATGTCATGTCCCCAAGCTAGAGCTAGTTATTTTCATGTAAATGTGCAACAAGGAAATTGACAATTTCCAAGCACGACAACTATACCCCTATGGTGAAATTTTCATGTTTTATCATTCCTAGGTACCCCAGGTCAAATCCATTAGTCTGATCACCCCCTATTTGATGTCAATTTGTTCCCCTAGGTGATTTTAGGGAGTTCTAAAAAGACACTATCTTCTGGTAGTATAGGGAAGGGCTATTGCTAGCCTTCCCAGGACTGGATTCAACTCCCTGGAGTGGAACGAAAGGTAAAAATTCAACATAGAGATGAAATGAAGACCTTAAAACATAATAGAAATGATTTTTGAAGGTTTGGGGAAGTTTTGCAAGACTTGGAGCAGTCTGAGTAAAAAATAGGGTTCACAAGCCTAGGCGGTACATAGGCCTAAAACAACTCTTTGGGATTTAGAAGAAGATTTTGGGAGCTCTAGATGGAGTTAGGAGAAAAAAAAATCTCTAAAAATAGGATTCCAATACCTACATGATGGTGAAATAATATTTTTCACAACACTTTGGCGCATCAGGTCTGCAGGCGGAGTTTTCTCAGGCACAAGTGGAGTACAAAATAAAAAATATGATTTTTAGGGATCAAATGGAATAATCAAGACATGATACCCCCACCATTAGATTTAGAAGGAAATTTCCAATCAGGATCATATAAATTTTTTCCAAAAAGTCCATCAAGAGCTCAAGTTATCATTATTACAAGTTCAGGACTTAGCCAAATTTTAGGAGGACATGTGTCAGCACCAGGAGCCTAGCGGGATTTTGTGTCCCTCACGTCCCCCAAGGTTAGGGACATAAAGGTTGGAAAAGTGCATCCATACCCCTTGAATCCCTCTCAGCCCTCATATGACCTCTTGGACCCTCATATGACCTCCAAACTTGATAGTTCAGCCCTCAGGGTGCTTATTTGGAGCATGCATTCCCTGCCATCGGATCGGGCACCATGTGTCAGCTCCAGGACCACCGTGGAATTTTATGTCCCTTATGAACCTGAGGTGGGGGACATAAGACCTTGAAAAATGTGCCCAGCCCCTATGGGGAGTCATTTGGACACCCATGTGACCGAGTTTCAGCCCAGGTGCATTTTTGGAGCATCCATTCCTATCGTTGGATCGGGTGCCACGTGTCACCTCCAGGACTACCATGGAAACCGATGTTCCCTATGTACCGAGGTGGGGACATCAGACATAGAAAAATATGCTCATCCCCCATGGGAGTCATTTGACACCCACGTGGTGACCATTCACCCTAGGTGCATTTTTCAAGCAAATCCCCTATCGTCGGATCGAGGACACATGACATCACCTTGACCACCATGGAAATTGATGTCCCTCATGTCCCTAAGGTCAGGGACATCAGGGACATAAAAATTCACCCATCCCCTCCATGTGCATGTTTTTAAAGTTTAAATCCAGCACTTAGTCATTTTCTTCCTCTCATTTCTCCTCCACAACTTCATACCTTGTCATGGCTCCTTGCATGATTGTCCAGGACACTGGTCCACAATTGTTTCTCCAAAACAGCTCTTCCATGGCCACATAATTAATGCATAGAAATATGTAGGTATCAGAGAAAAATGGAGTGAAATGACAAAGAACAGGGGAGAAAATGAAGGTTTTTGCAGATAACCATGAAGTCACTCGATCGAAAAATCTTCATATCTCACAAGATACAAGTCGGATCGTGATGCCATATTTTGTAGAATTCCTCATTTTTCAAGGTGATCAAGATGCAACAAACAAGAGGTCAAATGGTGCCTAGAATAATTTTCTCCAACAAAACCCTCTCTTCATGCATCTTGGCTCACATTCGTTGGATTTCCCATCATTCCGAAATGGAAACAAGCTAAAAACTTGCACACGAGCTCCAAATGAAAAAATATATCGCAATGGATTTGTTTTCATTGCAAACAAAGACAAAAACCAGACCTAAAAATTTTGAGCTCCATTAATGGCCGCCATGGCAGCTCTATGCCAAGCCACTGCTGTGTCAAAATTTCAAAATTTATTTCCAGGCTTTCTAGTTGGAAAAACTATGTGAAATTCGGAGGGTGTGATCGTAATGACAAGGAGAGTCCAAAAAAGTATGTTCCGTCACAAATCAGGCACTAGAAACACCCTTTCTAAAAATAGTAAGTTTTCCTATACAAACTTGCTATGTTTGGAAAGTCATCATCAAAAGCAGCTGAGACAAAGGCAACAGGCATTGAAGATTACGAGAGAGCCCGAATGAGTGTTCAGAGCAGAAAATAGTGGAAATGACCACTTACTAAAAATAGTAAGTTCCCTATATGGGTGTTTACCAAAAATAGTAAGTTACCCCAAGAAGTGGTCGAAGCAAAGGCAATGTGCATAGGATTGGATGAATATTTTCATCACATCAAGATGATCAAGAAGAAGCAAGGATCACCTCTTACTAAAAATAGTAAATCTCCCTATATGGGTGCTTACCAAAAATAGTAAGCCACACTCAAAGAACAATTTTGGCACAATGGGACATTCAGAACTTCACCGCATCAGATATTTCCATGAACAGGACCAACGGGCTTCATCGGGTGACATCTCCTCTTCTTCTTCTCTCTCTCTTTCCCTCTCCTCTTCCCCAACTTTCTCTCACTTTCAAATGTTCTAATTCTTCGTTGGGGTTTGCACTTTTTGATATGCCTTTAAGTCACTTAAAAGTGACTTTAGAAACATAATGTAAATTAAGTCACCTTGCTATTATAAAAGGGACTTAAATATTTAAAGTGGAATATGAACATTTGTAAGTCATATTAAGGCATATGAAGGGTCATGAGAAAGATCAAGTGTCACCTCTCATTCTATAAATTATAACTTCATTCCCATTGCAAAGGGTTGGCATGATTGATCTTGTAAACTCAAGAGTGCATTGTACCTAGAGAAAGCAAAGGAGATAGCCAATTTTCTTCTACTTTCCTCCACTTCTCAATTTCTTCCATTCTCACATTATGTACAACTTTGATTTGAGCAATCAATACAAGAAGAAGGAGTTTCTAGCTTTCTTTGACTAAGGGGTTTCTTGATACTTGGTGATCAATGAATTCTATTTGGTCTTGTTATTATTCGCAGAGTTGTTTCTTCCCATAAATGCATGTGTTGAAGTTTCTAACTAGTGTGTGTGTAGGAATCTGATTTTCTACCTGTAGCATTAGTTCTCCTACCTCTATTCTCACTCCCTTTCCCACCTTCAAACAAAGTCTTCCCTAGCAAGAGATTGCTAGCTTTGCTGCCAGCAGGTTAGTGGAGTGCCCTTATTGATCCCCAGTCAAAAATCCACCACGAAATTCACCTTTTCATGCGCATACACATACGAAAACTACACCGATTAAGTAGAGGGACTTAGATTCCCAGAGTGTTGGAAAGAAATCCACAAGTTTGTCCACCCGAAAATTTTTCTCACCAACATATTGTAATGACTTACAATTTTAAATTGTCAAGAGAGGGAAAATAGTTAGGAGTTTGCATGCTTAGAGATTATTGAGATAGAACAATGCAAAGAGTTGTAACTCTGAGGAAGAGGTGCTAGAAATTCTACACAAAATGACCTTTCATAAATGAAAGAAAGTATGCCATCCAATTCTAAATTATTTAGTTACATTGAAAGAGGATCGATAGATTTGCACAGTGAAAATCACACGATTAATATTATATTCGGAACACTATACTTTGGCATACATGGAGAGTTGGCTATTATATAGCCAAAAATACAATAAACTAAGATCCTAAATAATAGGATCATAAAAATAACAAATCAAAATAAAAAACATATGAGAGGTTAGGTGGGTATAACAAATGTGAGAAATAAGATATTTTCCTAACATTACCCCCTTAGTGCAAACATGGGGAAAACCTTCCTTGTACTACAGAAGTGTGTCGGTTCATAGCTTGCTAATGATCTAGATGGTTTCTAGGACAATACCAACAACCTCTGGATGGTTTTCCAAGTGGTTAACCAAACACCACAAAATGGATGGTTTTTATAATTGTACCAATAACCTCTGCGGATAGTTTTTCCAATTGATAACTAACCACCAAAGTATTATGATGTTACAATAGTATCATCGTCTCTCATCACATTATTCCTTTATGAGATTACGTAGGAAATAACATTATTATCACAAAAATAGAACATATATTGGAAATATTTCACATTATCACTTCTAAGAATGTGCAATGTTCTTAATTGTAACCACTATCGCCGATCATTGCCACTTGATCTTTAACATCAAAGGAAACTGTCACTACTACTAGAATTTTCCACTGACTTAAGTCATTTTAGGCTCATAATGGAATGGAACATTGGTATCATGCTGCCCCCAAATTGTGAAATTTCCACACATGAACACTAAGAAGAAAACTGTATCAAAGTACATACTACTAAACGGATCTTGCTAGTTAGATCTTGTTGCACATGGTCACCATTGTAAGTGAACGTATTCACAAGTAGACCATCTTCCAATGAACTATGAAAGTCGAGGATTGTGCCAATCAGAGGATCATTGAAATTCATCTATGCTCCAACACAAATCTTTTCCAAAGTATCCACCTAACACCACACAAAGAAACATGAACACAACAAGTCAAGCATGTTTGTTTCCCTCAATCTCATTTGATTAATTTTGTAATGACAATGAGAAAATATATATAATTACAAGGGTTGTATGATGTGACAAGAATGATCACCTTTCATCGAAACTACTCATGTGATATTTAAATTCAATTTAAGCACTATAAATGAACATTTTTATTGAATTTATTTTGATGACAATGAAAAACTAGTTGAAAATTTTAGACTTCATATTTGAATCCCATTTAACTAAAAAAATAACCTATACATTAGATTAAAACCACTTTGAAGTGAAGTGAAGTAATTACCTTTCATTTTTCATAGTACATCATAATTTTTGGTATAATATTTCATCATATATTATTGCTCATATCTTCATAAAAAAATTAATTTCACCTCTTCTCTTATTGAAATAATATTACTATGTGTGAGGTTTTCATATTGATTCAATCCAAATAATTAAATAAATATGTGGAAGGGGAAGGAAATCATTTATTTACTTAATTTATATATTACGGTTAGAAATATAATATATATTTAGATTAGTAATTTAACATTAATATTTTATATCATAATATATATGTAAAATGTTACAAGCTAGATCGATTAAAATTATGCTAATTATAGTTAACCATGAGAAGGCAAGTGTACTCATCTATTTCACCGATATGGGTATGAAACATTAATGTTATGACCTAGAATGCCTTGCATATGCTTTGTTTCTGATTCTTTATTTGTAATAGGGTGGAACCCTTTTATATCGACTAGATTGTTTAATAGTTTTTCCCTATCCCAGTACTCTAATTCATGATTTTGATGGATATTTTCATATTTATTTTCCTCTTCAATTTACTAGAATATGTTTTTCTATAAGATATAAGGTCTAATAATTATGTGCAACTCTTTTTAAGCAATGGAATTGACCTAAAACCATAGCCATGGGTTAGACCCCTACTAAAAGGATAGTGTTTGGGTTGAATTGAAGTATGTATAGTTCATACATTGGATCTACTTTAAAGAGGCATTAAAATGCATTTAGTTATGTACATAGAAATATAATAGTGTCTACATGTAACTCCATTTAATAACAAAATCACTTGATAATGCTAAATAATGTAATTATTTGTTTGTGCCTCACTGGATTTCAATACCTTTGTCTTTGGAAGCTTGACTCAATAACATTTTTAAGAGTTTAAATTATTTGTGGAGATTAATCCTAGTGTGTTACTATTTGAGTGAAAATTGAGAAATATTTGTATGCCTTTTAGGTGATATATATATTATTAGATTGTCAGTGAATTATAAATGAGTGATTTTAAATTTCATAAATAGGGTTATGTAGGAATAATTTTGTAATAATCCCAACCTACAGGGAAATTATTGAAATGTATAATATATCAAATTAGAAAAGTGACCATTGGGTGACATTGGAAAAACCCATTATTTTGGACATATTCATTTGGGTTTGGTTGGTCATTTCGATGGTTTGGTCCAAAAGGTAAGTGTAATATTTTGATGTTCTATGCAAGAAAATTAAGATGACTATTTTTATTGATGTGATTCTTTTGTGAGAAATAGAGTATTGCAATGAGGAGAGATATGTTTTGGTAGCACTAAGAATATATCAATTTGTCTTTCAATGGTGCAAAATTCATGATTTAGGTATAATCCAATATTTACAATATCAAATAATAAATACCAAATATATGTGCCCAAAATTTCCCTCTTTAATATAAGTAATGAAATTTAATTTCTTTTAGGAAAATACACTTGAGTGTACAAACACACATTGTCTTTGTTCAATTATTTTCTTACATAATTTCTTGGGTAGTTTCAAGATCCCGATGTGAAAACTTGCAACATAGACTAATATAGATGTCCATATAGAGAAAATTAAACTTTAACCTAGACGGAAATCGAATTTGAAATTTTAAAATTAGAAGATAATAAAGTAATAAAGGAGTATACATTTATTCCCATTTAAAGAAGTTGATTCCCAAGTTAATCCCTTATATAGAGAGATTTTAATTATGCCACTACAAGGGACTAAAAATGATCATGCGCTACTTTGTAGGACTAACTAGAAATGAAAGGTTTGATATCCCAACACCAAAGGGAGTGAGAAATTTTTTTCATAAGGAACCTATGAGTTGTATGTGTCTTAACAATAAAAATAATCATAATATAAAAGGAGATAAAGTAGCTCATGCCCCCACACGATGTCTTGTATAAATTTATATATTCTAATATGTGAAAATTTGAAAGGAATGAAGTACACTCATACTCATTGCATTATCTACAAAATATTGTTAAATTCTACTCTAAATTATGTATTTGTTCTTGAATTTAAATCAAATATCTTATATTTCCACCACCTATGTAGAAAATTCCTTTCATCGGCCTTACTGATATTAATAGAATTTCAAATCGTGTTTGTGTGTTTTGAGAATCCCCGAGTACCATGAAGGAAAGGATACAACTATTTCGAGTTTCGATTTAAGGAATTTAAAATATTTTGCCTCGTGTCTCGGGATGGTCGTTAAATCTTGACTTGATGTAGTTGTCATTGTTTGACGACTTTTATTGTTATCGTTAAATCTTCCACGAAATTGTTTAAACCCTCCATGGATAAGGAGCCTTCCATTCTCCATGTTGTCGATTTCATCTTGGAGGGTGGATTAATGATCGTTTGAGGTCCCTTTTTCACGATCATGAGATAACATGAAGCAATTTAATAAATTTAAATGTGTGAGATTATAAAATGATGTAAATAATTCTAAAGACTAAGATGATATTACAAAAAGAAATTAAATAAAACTTAAAATATTCAAAACTCCCTAAACTACTTGGGGCTTGGGCCAACCTCATTCCAAGAATAAAATTAATGAAAATTTTGGGGTTTTGTGTGGTTTGTGCATGAGAGGATTTTTGCAATCCTTTGGGATTTTGAGGAATTTTGGTCAGGGAATGTTATGGAAATCCCTTGGCATCATTTTGGGAGCTCTCATGGAGTGAAGGCTAGTTATGTTTGTAGGTTTGCACAGATGAATTCTTTGGAACTTCTTTTGAAGCTCATTAGCAAGATTTTTACATGTTGAAAAATTAAAAATACAACTGGTAGGTGTTATCCAAGAATCAACTAAACCTCCTATTTGCACAAATATGTGTGTTTGAGCTAACGGTGTGAATGGATATAACATAGTTTCTATCTCAAAGTTGTGGGAATTACTACTTGAGATAGACCTCCAAAGAAAGATGGTTCTTTCTCCTAAACTACCCGGCACAATCTACTTTAATGTAGGAAAACTACCTTATCCTGATCTAACCTTCCAAGGGATCGTGGGGAGAGAGGGTGCATGAAATTAAAGCCTACAGATTATAGTGGTGATACGCCATAAAAGGAGGGAATGAGAATAACATTCTAATGTGTGAAAAATGGAAGAAAAATACATATTAGAGAGGGTGATAATAATTCTCCATAGTCTAGCAATTGCATTCACAACAATATTTCATACACACACGATGATAATGAATCCCACCACTTTAAAGATGCAATAAATGACCAGGAAGATGGTTTGTTTCTTTCAGAAGGCTCCTCATGTTGTCCCTACTTGGAGAATTGAAAGAATGATTTCCCATGCTCGTTAATTAAAATCTCAACCACTAATAAAAATAATTGTTCTTAACTTTTCCACATTTTCAGAAATATCACCATTAGGTATTTATTAAATTATTTATTTATTGATCTCTATGCATTAACCTTATATCCATTATTCAAATGGTACCAATTTTGCATGATTTTGTTGAGAAATGCAAAAGTTATGGCCTTCTATGTGTGGGCAAGCTATTACGAGTTTATCGGGAATTTCTTGCATTTCTGGGAATGAGATATTAATTTTTTTGAGCTAGAGATGTTTTTCTTATTCTCATCCACCTACCCTCATTAAATCAAAGCTAGAGGATGTTGTGACATTTCGAAAAGTCAAATTTTGTGAAAATCGAGTTCTAAGTCGGAAGTTATGACCATTTGAAGTTTGAGGGTCAAGCGTTCTTACAATACGGGTATGATAGGTCCTGGATGTCCCATGTGCCCCAGGACATTTGGGCCAAGATTCTCTACCTTTTCTCGATTCCTTCTTTGTATGGTGAAATTGGATATTTTGGGCCCGAATGTCCCACGTGTTCTTGTGCGGCTTGGGCTGATTTTCTCTGTGTCACTCGACCCGAGCTTTTCTATCGTTGTGCGTCCATCATCGACCGAGCAAGGTGAGCCATTAACCATGACTTCTCCACACCACTCACCCTTGGGTATTTTGTCTATCTTAGGTTTACGTGTCCCATATTTCCTGAGAAATTTTCTCTGCCATCTCTGCAATGAACTGCTATAACCAAATAGGATTTTTCGGGCATTTCAAGTACTTTTGTCCCATTTATCTCGCAGATCGCACGGACAAAATATTCCACTTTATTCACATTTATCCTGGTTGTGACTATTTCATCTTTTCGAGGCCCATGCATACTTTCTTCCCAATTGTCCTAGACATTTTTCACTTCCTTCTCCATAACGAATCAAGCTACGACTAAATCGGCTTTTCGGGCATTTCGAGTACTTTTATCGTATTTGTCCCGTGGACCATACGAGACAAAATTTTCTACTTTTTCCACATTTCTCTTGCTACATGACTATTTCATTGTTTTGGGGCCCATGCTTACTTTCATCCCAACATTCCGTGAACTGTGTAGGACATTTTCATCCACTTTTTCTCGCATGTTTTGAGCTCCTTCATTGATCGGTGACGAGAGGAATTGGT
This sequence comes from Taxus wallichiana var. yunnanensis, assembly GCA_018340775.1. Classification (NCBI taxonomy): domain Eukaryota; kingdom Viridiplantae; phylum Streptophyta; class Pinopsida; order Cupressales; family Taxaceae; genus Taxus; species Taxus wallichiana. The sequence goes on from CM031240.1 coordinate 45,522,485, forward strand.
GGTGGACCGAACCTATGTGGCTTGGGATGTTGGAAAAAGAATTAGTCACAATACACTACCTCCTTTGCAAATCAGATCCAATCTAGGTATGATGAACCCTGATACGATCCACATTAGTTCCATCTTCACCCCTAATACCGATTAGCACTAAAATAGGTTTTTCACTTCATTTTTTCAATTTGTTTTGCAAATTTTCACTAACTCCTTGGATTTTTCTTTAGATAGGGAAGTTAGAGAAAAGCCAAGGATCCCTCAAAACTTGATCTTTTTCCTCAAATGATTTATGCTTGCTCAAGCTGAAGAAATTGTGCGAGATACTAAAATTACCTTGGGCGTGAATTTTGGATAACATGTGAGGTATAAACCTACTGCATAACCTTAACCTAAATCTTCTTAGCCTATGCATGGATTTTTAAAGTAGGGTGTAATTCTATATTTCTAAAAAATCCAACATCCTCCCTACTTATGGAAAAATAGGAACTTTGGAGAAGGGAAAAACTTCCATCAAAGTGAAAAGGATAGAATTTGTCATTTGTTGTTACATCTCCTGGTAAGTGTATTTGCAAAGTGTGGAATCTTAGGCGGGGCATGCGAACTATGAGGTGAAATATCACTATGGAAAGAGGTAGTTTACATAAAATGTTTTTGTTGAAAATCCTTAGGAAACTTTAACACAATTCAATTGGCTAGTGTAAAGCCTAACCCCTTAACCTTTTCCATCATGCACCAAGGAAAGCTTCCCTGTGTTACGTATAATCTACCAAGAAAAAAAAAGACAAAGGATAATTTTCATATGGTGCATTTGTTAGTGCATGAAAGACATGAGTGAAGGTTGGGGAAGCCTGCATGGGATAGACAAAATGTTTGACAAATATCCTTAATAAAATGTGGGCTTGTGGAAAATAATGATTATTGTTAGTTTCTACTCATTTATTATAGATTAGTAATTTTATATTTTTAATCTTAGGGAAATAAAGAATATTAGGTAGCAGTTATGTTTGAATCATGGAAGTTTTTTTGTTGTCTCCTACTCATTCTCTTGCGCAAATAAGCAACTAGAGTAAAACTTAACTAAGCATCCTTGCAAGACTCTCAACTTTGCATGATTCGAATGGGAAATTTAGGATAGGGAATGGAAACTCATTAAATAATATATTTAGTGGATTTTTATCATATCTTATTGGTACAATGAAAATACCCTTTTCGACATGTATGTAATTACGAAGATTGATCTTGGCATACAAAATGTTTGACATAATACCGGGAGAAGTGTGGGTCATTGGGACATCATTTGGTGATTTGATTTGAATTGACCATTTGTTGGCCACTCCATAATAACTTTTTGATCTTGATGAATTGGTTTTGGATAGATGTATGCCCCATGTACGAGCTTGATTGGAATTAAAATGTCTCGCTCCATCAATCTAGGGTTGTGAGCTTGATTATTTATTTCCATCTATTTTATTGTAAACCTAAGTTGTGTCGTATAGTTATATCATTTGTTTAAAACACAATAAAATACAATATTTTATTGATGTATTTGGTTGTGTAAAATGTGGGCATGACATATCTATAAACACTTGTATGTCCCAAAAATTCTCAATTATATGTATTAAATATACCCAAGATATTATTATTCATTTAAGATGGAATTTTTTGAGTGTTTTATTGTATGATGTATAGTGTAGTACCAAAATAGAAATATATGAATAGTTTTCATCTATTACTACACTTGTGTCCATATGTTATATAACTTGTAATCTATGTGTGCTCCTAATTTAAATTGATAATATTTCGATAACCCCAATGAATTAAATTTTACACCCATATTACATTTTAGGTGTTGTTAATGTACTACAATAATAAGGATGTAAGGTTTAGTAGTAGATATACTATTTTGATCTAATTAACTTCCAACATTGATTATACATATCTAGAATAATGTGTTAAAATTTTAAAAGAGTGAAACAATTTTAAAGCAATATGAAAAATTTTAAATACATAATAGGAGAGATAGACTTATCTTGATTATTTTTCATAAATGGTTTTTGTCTACATGATAGTGGAATAGGAAAATCAAGAGCTATGGATTTTGTACTAGAGATTCTAGAACTAGAAACCGAGAAGGTGTGAGATTTTATAAACTCTATACAAAGTTGAAGAAAAGAGATGATCAATCCAGATTAGAGTTGTACATTTTTTTATACACCGAGATAGTCTACATATGTAACTTCCTATGTACTTCACTTTCTTGGAAATTATTCTCTTTGTATGTTGTTATTTCTCACACAAATTTGTTATGACCAAAAACAAATTAGAAACCCTAGTAACCTACGTAAAACTTCATCAAATAATTTTTAAACAAAATAAAAACATGTGTGTACATTTGAGGCTAGATCAGCCTTGGTGGTCGAATCCTATATTTTAAACTAACCCAAGTGTTGCACTACATATATTCATGTAGTTCTCCAAGGTTATTATGTAATTATGTATAGCTCAAAACCACTAAGAATTCCCTTGTTCTTATTAATACAAAATAGTGGGCCAACCTAATTGTATGAATGTACCCAATACGATAATAGTGAGATGTGATGTTCCTTATCAATGTGATGTAACCATTTTTAATCAAACCATTTTAAATCCTTGGAGAGACTTTTTCTTGATAAAACACAGATCTATGATATTTGCATTCTTGTAGATGCGTGAAGATGTACTCTTTGACTTGGATTAGTGATTCAAAATTACATTAGGACTTCTCTATATGATTTTCAATTAATTTAGAAATATTTAAACACCCTTAGAATCTTCATAGAACAATCTTTATAATAGTAGCTTGTGAGAATTTCGTGTGAGTTATAAAGTGCTACCGAATTTTTAAATAGGATTCGTAGGTGAGATATTATAATAAAGTTGAACTTAGGAAGATGAAAAATTATTTGTAGTTAAGAAGAGAGTTGGTGATTGTGAATGGAAAGATTGTATAGGTTGACCTAGACTAGGCCATACATCTCGACCCTTCCACAATTTTGGATAGAGAGAGAAACATAAAAAAAAGATATTTATGTCATGAATGTCATATATTTTATGTTTCTTTGAATGAGTAATATTCCCAAAATTAATGAAAAAGAAGAGTGTAAAGATACAAAAGTTACATAATTGCTAGAGAGATGAGGATATTAGATTATAAATGTCAGTATTTATCTTAAGTAGGGATACCAAGTAAAAATTGGTGTTACACAAGGATAAGTTAATAGATTTTAGTGTGTCCATTTTCCCACCCTTTAAGTGTGTAATTGAATATTACATGTTTAAAGGAAAATAAAAACTTTGCACATGCAATTTGAATTTAGTTCAAGGTAATTAATGATGTGTTGGTTTTGGTATGTTCCACAATGAAAATTGTAACATAAAGTGTAGTCAATGTCTATGATAAAATTGAACTTTAACTCATAATATAGCTAATACATTATAACTTTGAAAATTGAAAAATCTACACATGTAAAATTCTAAAGGAATACACATGTTCATTTTGTAGAGGGAGGATCTCTTATTGTTGTTATAGCTTTTAGAGTAGGAATTTATTTTGTAGATGCTAGATTATTTTGGCTGATCACTATGTAATTGTTTGGCATATGAGATATTATAGAAAATGATGGATTCAAATTACGAAACACACATGTGCTTTGATGACTTCCCTATTTTAATAATTTATGAGAGAGGAGGAAATACCATTATCTAAATCTCATTGTGTTGCTTCGAGTTTATCCTTATTGGGAATTAGGTTAGAGAAGAGGAGATAACATTATACAAACCTCGTAGGGTTTTTTCAATGCTCATCAAGTATCAAAATTTATTTGCGAAGTGAGAATTATAACTTAAAAGGATATTTGTTGTATCTAATCATGAAATATCTCATTCGCAATGTTTTTTTCCTTGTTGTTTTAGGTTAGTATTCCATTTTATAGATTTTAAATAGTTAATATTCAAGTATTTGAGAAGAGGGCCATTTCTCTCAAATTTATTTTAGCTTTTTTGTTGGCTTCTCTTGTTTGAGATATTTTTAACTTATGGCGTTTGTAAGGTTTTCAAGGTCATAATTAGGTGTTATTCTAACACCGTGATGATGATTTATCGGGTACAAGGTCATATCTATTATCACTCATGTATTATTTAAGTTAAAGCCTTATTCGGATTGAGATTGAACCATTATGGCTACCTTTATTATATTCTTCATGGTTCATGAGGATTTATTCATCATCATAGTGAATTTTCTTATTGTTCCAAGGATTCACATGGGAATATTTTTTGTGTTCATTTAATCCCAATCAAACCATCTATTTGGTTTCAGGTTCCATTGGTTCTTTTTTGTTGTTTATAGACTAATATTTATCATAATGTCATTTGGAATTCATATAGGTATGTGTGTTAATCAAGGTAATACTTAAATGGTAATTAGGTTTTGTGATTTAGAATTAATATTGATCACATTTATTTTGAACATGATCTATTCAAATGAGAGAGCTTAAGACTAGTTTGACTTAGGTAGATTGTTATGTCTAGGTATAGATGACCTTGGTTGATATGTTTTATTAGTTGATATTTGAATGGTTGAATAGGTTTTTAAATGTAGGTTATAGATTATATATCATATTTTAGAGTTCTAATCAAGTTTGATGGGATGTTGTGAATGATTGAGTATGGATTATAATATATATCATTTGGTTGAGAGCTAAATATGATTTTAGATAGTTTAGAAATATTAGGTTAATGTGCTTAAATAAAAACAAATTGTAAATGGGTGTTCAATTATTGGTAACAAAATGATTTGTATGAAGTGGGTGTTGAATGTTAGAGAATGAAGGTTTGATATAGGTGTGATTTTTGTTAATGAGATTTTATGATAGATAGAGATGATAAACAATGATTAAGATAATGTTTTTATTTAAAATTTAAGTGTGAATGTTTTTAAATGGGTATTAAACACATTTTAAAAATATAAGTAAGCCACAATCCCTATGCTAGTAGAAATGGTACGCAACAGAATAGTAGCCCAATAGTATACCTCACATAAAATGGTGAAATATTGGTTTCCCAACCCCGACATTATGAGGTACATAGTTGGTAGCTTCAAGAATTTTGTGTTTCATGCACTATCAATTGTTTTTGGCTGATAAGTATTATTAATAGGATGTACGAGACTCACTGTGTGTGTCCCCGAGTCATTATACATATTTAAGTGAATGATTTTACAAGATTATAGATTTTAGATACTTAAAAATTATTTTCAATTTATTTTCAATTTATTTTCAATTATTAAATCAATTAAAATTGTCTTGAAAATAGAATTAAACCGTTAAAACGCCAATAAAATGAGAGTAAAATGACACAAGACGGTCCAAACTAAGTGTTAACAAAGTTAATCCAAACAATGTATGTCTTTGCATTAGGATAAGCTCATGAAATGATCAATTACGATTTAAAAATTCTTTATACAATGATAATGTACATAAAAATATATTTGGCCTCTAAAAATAGTCTCTAGAGGCTCTTTTCATTTTTCGAGTTGTACTCCCACATCGAAAAAATCTCCAAAATGGTTGTATGTGTTGGTACCCAAATTTAACTTCCTTCAAAGGCCAAGCAACATCATGTATTTGACAAGACACTCGGAGGCGAGATAGATAATCATGTATGTCATTTGTAGCAGGAAGCAATCTATCCGACTTGTTAGCACTCGTGTTTTGAAAGGAGTGGATAAAGACCTTAAAAGGACGTGATCAAATCCTAACTATTTTAGGTTTTGCTTTTCAACCAAGGTAAGAGAACTTATTTTTTAACCCGTGTTTATTGAAGAACAATCATAAATCCTTCTTTTGCATAAATTTTATAGAGATGGACTTGGGAAAATATGATCAACACACCAGATCCGACTCTCACGAGTTGTCACTTCAAGATCATGGAGATATTTTCACATCAAGGAAAAGGTTATTAAAGACATTTGAGACCCCGATTGCTTATGCATCCTTTGGTAATGGAAACTATGCATTTATGCACACACAGACAAATAGGGTTAGTATAGGTAGGATTGGTTGTTTTCTTGAATAAATTTTTGGTGGGGTGTGGGCGGGATGAACTTGATTCACTAGATCCTTTAGGAATCTTACAAAATTGAAGGTTAAACAAACAAAATGCCACATAATAGCTAAAATGTTTCTTCAACTAGAATATGTGCTTCAATGGATGCCCAAATTAGCACTTCACACAATCTTTGAGATTATATCACAAAGGATCGAGTTAGAAAATCCAACAAAGAATCAAGATCTCGAGTCAAATCATGCCTAAGGTACACCTGGAGGCTTACAGATAATCTCTCACAATAGATGAAAGAAAAGTGATTTTAAATCATTTACTCCAATCCCAGATGAAAGCTCTTATGAGAAATGAAATTGCAGATGCCACTAAAATGTCACAAGTATTGAGGCCTATGTGATTGAATTGGATTTAATACAAGATTGCAATATAAACAAGAAAAACTACTTGCATACATTCGAAATAAAACAAACACATTTTGTCAAGAAAACATAGAATAACTCGAATTTGATTAAATCTATCAATAGGGAAAGTTTCGAAGGCAGTCTTAGATCTTTTCAATGGTCAGACACTCTGCAACCACCTTGACATGATCAAATTTATTACAAAAGAGATATACAAGCTTCTCAAATGGCTTCTCAAAATGATGAGCTTTGTTAAGTTTTTTCTATTAGAAAATTCAGTCCCGACCCCTAACACTCCAACCTCCAACCATTTACATGATAAATTTGTGCCATTTATAACATTTACTCAAATCCCTTCTTCTCCAAAAGAAAAAAACATTTAATGCACTGGATTCTTGTCATGATTTCGATCGCGATTCTTAGAATTAGATCTAAAAAAGTCACCAGTGCTCGAGGGGGCAGATCTCATCGAATATCTCCCGCATTCAACTCCTTCCTCTAGTAGATCACTCTTTCTTCAATTTTCCAACCACTTCCACCCCTAATCTGTCAAATCTGGCTCCTTGCATGCTCGGGAGAAGAAAAATAGAAAATCCAATTGAGCATGATAGTCAGACCATTTTAATGGTGAAAGATGTCTTCCAGATCTTCCCACCAAACTTAGATATCAAAATTAACTCCCCTCTCTGCTTGGCATGTAGGAAATACAAAGAAATCATGAAGACTCACACTTCCAGGTGTGTTTCAATAAAATGGGGGAAAAATTAGATTCAGACTATCAGTTGTTATTGATCTTTACTTTGAATTTGGGTCGTCCACATGGAAGATTCAAACTTAAAAATAGACCAGGGCTTCCTTTGACTTTTAGAACCTTTTGGAAAAATGAAAAAAATTCCATTTTCTCTGCATCTCCACCCTGGGAAATGAGCCTGACACATGTCCTAAGGTGGGCCCCAAGTGGAACCGCAGCCAAATTCTGCCATTTTACTCCCTTTTTGGAAAAGGGAAAATTTTCCAAGTTTTCCCGTAGCTCGCCTTCTTCCGCTTATTGACCAAGGAAAAATATTGACTATTTCTGCTTTGGGTCCGGTGGGCCATTTTGATGTTTTAACTCCTTTTTTCCCAAAAGGAAAATTTTCCAAATTTCCCGAAGACACACCTCCTCCGTTAACCGAGCAAACTTTGACCTTTCCTTTATCAAAGCTCACGGGCCATTTTGAGATTTTAATCCTTTTGAGGACAAGAGGTAAAAAAATCCAATTTACCTCCAATGGTCTGCCTCCCCACCTTTTTGACTTTTCAAACTGCCACGTGTCACCATGGCACACTTTGAGATGGTCCTAAAATTTGATACCTTGAAAGAGTGCGGCTCGCCACGTGTCCTAGCTCGGGAAATTTTTTTCTAAAGGCTTCAAGCTCGGCGAAGAAGGCGTCATGTGTCATACTCCGAGGAAATCTCCTTTGGCCATTGAAAATTCTAAGAAAATGCAAAGTGAGCAGAGGCCTCCACATGTCCTCCTAGCGCTTCTTTAAAATGAAACTCAAGGGCCAATCCCCAAACATGCGGTTCCTCCACGTGTCTCCATGGCGTAATTTCAAAATGGTGCCCAAAGTGGAGACCCTGAATGAGTGTGGGCTGCCATGTGTCCCCTGTTCCACCAAACTATACCGGTTGTATAAAAAAAAAAATTAAGTCCCAGGAAAAGCAACGAAAACCTCCACGTGTCCTCCCGGCTGCTACTCCAAGGCCAAACCAAAAAGTAGATCCTCAAATGAGCGCCACTCCTCCATGTGGAAAAATTTTGAGTTGAGGATTTCCATGAAATTTTGAAGAACCCGGATAAGCCGCATCTAACCAAAAAGAGGCCAAGTTCCTTGTCAATGCTAGGATGTAAATGTGACCAGGAGAAACACCCGTCAAACCGTAAAATATAGAAAAATGATCATTCGAGCTAAAAATGAAAATTTCTCCAAGGACATAATTTAGAAATGTTATAAGGCTCAAATATGTTTCTCAAAGATACATCCATTCATTTTTCTTCAAGTATTTAGGGAAGAAATGAAAAGGAAGAAAAATCCCGACCTGTGGAGAATGGAAAATATGGGAGAACCCAAGTTTTTAGACAAACAGAGAATGGGAGACCCAAATTATAGACCTTTTCTAGAGGAACAAAGAAACAAGGAGTAAACCATGGACCCATAAGTGATCTACGACCCAAGAACAGATTAAAAATGGAAACAAAGATTAACCAGGCACAACATGGGGAAAAAGAAAGTGACAGAGGCTGCAAATCGATAGATCTTCAAAGGCAAATTAGGGAAAAACTATTTTGAGCACCAACAAAAGTATATAGGCTCCCACAATTAAACAAGTAAACATTTAAAATATAAGGGTGGCCTTTATATATCATTTCTAAGCCTTATGGGCTAAAGTGGTCAAGGAAAATTGTTTTACCAAGAATAACCTTAGTTTGAACCTCCTCGTAACTAACACATTGCTTATGTTTTTTTTTGGATGTTAATCCTACATTGGGTGGGGGTGGGTTGTGCATAGGCTTAAAATAACATGAGGAGTTTAGTTGAATATGTGGCTACGACCATGCATTGGAATCCTTTTTGGATTATCTCATGAGATCAACACTAGGTTTTAATTAATAGATTTGGCAATGGTGAGGTGGTTGGTTAGTGTTATCTCCAAAAACAACATCCTTTGATTTTTCATGAATGAATAGATGAGAAATCAGTTTTTGGGTAATATGGTATTGTATCAAATTTATGGGACCTAATACTTGAGACAACCCTCTAGAGAATTTTTATTTCTCTACCTAATCCTAATGCTAAACTACTCATAAGAATGGAAATACAACTATCTAGCTCTCTACTATGTGATTCCAAGGGACCAAGGAAGAAAAATATGCATAAAAGGGGAAATATTAAGCTAACTGAGAGGTGATAGCATCAAGAAGATGAGGGAAGGACACTCTTAGATGAGTGAAAAATTAAGGAAAATGAAGGAGGAGAGGGTAGATATAAGTGCTACCATCCAAAGCAACAAATCAAACCACCATTTCATGGATCAAAAAAATTCAAACCCTATAAAGAGAATAAAACATGCACAATATACTTGTAAATGTAATGAAAGGCAAGAAAATGCAATAGAACACAAGCTAGGGAAGATAATAACCATAAAACAATAATTTTATTGCTTCAAATAGATACACAATCCATTAAAATGAATAAAAATGAGCAATGACCACCATGTAGATATCCAAATATGATGTCTCGCAACTCAAAATACACATGTAACACTTGTAGAAGGATGCACTTGCATTCCAATAAAGTCTTAATTTTACAAGTGAGAATCCTTTTACAATATATAGAGGATGGGAAAGAGATAGTAGGAAAAGAGAGAAATATTGTATTTCCACTTTCAACAACCAATAAAATGCATTAAATGTCCAAAAAATAGGCATAGGTTTCAAGGCCATTCCCCATGATACTTTACTTAAAGGATAAATAATGGGTACTATACATCCCAAGATCATTAGGTACTATACATCTTTTAATTCCGGAAAGTATTTCCTCTTTTTAACCAAAATACACTATTCTAAATTGTGGTATAGTACATGCTAAGATCTTTCCAATGGTACCAAGTTTTTGAAATTTAGAGTAACAGGTGAAATTTATGGCCAATTCAAGTTGAAGTTGGGGCTCGTGATAGTCACGACAAGGTTCCATGCAGCCTCCACGGTCCGCATTAATCCATTTATTCCTTATGTGGGTAGATCGGGTGACAAGAGAATTTGTGGTATGGGGAAAATTTTCCATGTGTTCACAGGGGCCGATGGTCATATCCGTAATAGTCATATTTCTTATGTTTTGCAGGAATCATTCTACAGGTGGACCTTTGGAATGGTTCCACTCATTTCCTTCATGCCCAAAACTCCCATTTCTCCCACAAAATTATCACTTAAGAAAATTTAAAAAATACCATGTATATGTACAATGAAGCATTAGAAGAAAGAGAGAGAAGAGGAGAAGGAAAAGGGGTTGAGTTATATGTTGATGACTATCCCTCCAATATAGAATATACTTATTTGATGCGCGATGATCTAATTTTCTCCTCCTACCATATGCACCGATACCTTGGGCTTCCAAATGAGTGTTTAGAAACATTTTTGAGACCTTCGATGTGAGTTTTAGATGAACATGGGAATTACTCATGATGATGCATTCTTGATCTCACAATGAGAGTGAGGATCACTCTCTTGTTCCTTAGGCTTTCATAAATTTCATTCACAATCCTCAAATGATTGGATGGTTATATTCCTATGATGCACATTATACTACAAAATTATTGAGCTCTGGGTTCACCAATCTCACCTAGCTCACTCAACTCACTTAGTGAGATGATGATGGTTTTCCTAATGATCTTGGATTACAATGGAGCCTAAAGTGAATATCACCTATCCAATTTTCTTAGCTCAAGAGTACCTCCAATTTTGTCATATCTCAAAATTTGTATGACACTTATAGGAAATGATGATCCCTTGGCTCACATCACTGACTCACCTAACTCACTTAGCTCTCCCAAATCACTTCAACCAAGTCATAGTGATGATGTGATGATCGATATGAGACCATATGATGAGAATGATGACCTCTTCTAATGAATCAATGGATTTATTTAAACTTTTCAAATCCTTTCCATGTTTCTCAAAGGCTCTAACTTTCCCTTGTGGTTCCCCGAGATGTTCTTCCTTTCTTCTCGGAAATAATTTAGGTCAAGATGATGCTTCATGGTTATTTTGAAGATCGATTTTCCTTTTTCGAGATATGAAATTATCTCATAACCCTATGAAGATTCTAAAATTCAACGAGATGAGAGAATATAACACCAACTTCCACTTTCTCGCATTCCAAAAGGAGACTATCTATTTTAGCAGAGTAGTATCGGGACCTCGATACTTTGTGAAATATCATCTATGTTTCTCTTATTTTACCCTTTAATAATTCTCTCACATTGCATTCTCCTTCATTGATTATTCCTTTCTATTTTTAGCAATTTTCCAATTTTAGAAAAAAATTTACTTTTAACTTTTTTCGCAAAATTGTCAATTTTTCCTTGCTTTCCATTATCCACCGTTCTTGATTATTCTTAGTGATTGTAGCTTTCAATTTGATGTAATTACTATTATTAGCATGAGAATAGGCATGACATATGGTATTTTTAGAAAATGGAAAAAATCACATCTGTTTACCTCGGAAACATCTTTTTAGATTCAACTCCTTGTTAGGATCTTGGGCTCCAAATTTCACTATGTTTCACACTTCGGAATGCTTGGAAATTAGAAAACAATATTCAAAGGTAGGGTTTACAGGAATAAATTTTTCATGGCATCCATTAATGGATTCAGTGATCTTCAATTATGACATAAATACTTTGGGGAAAATAACTCAGCCCAAACCTTTGGTATGATCTGGCCCCTATTCACCGGTAGAGAGAAAATATTTGTTCTTGTGATCATGGATGCCCTGGACTGATTTAGGAATTAATATAGATATTTTTTTAGGTATTTCAATGATTTTTTTGTAAAATGGATTCTTGGTCAAATCAAGTGAGATAAACCCGTAGCATTTAGTCATTTCCAATTTTTGACGAGTATATGGCAAAGTCAAATGTACACATGGTAGAGTAGAAGCAATTAGGGCATAGTTAGGTTTTTCAATATTATTTATATGTCATGAATTTTCTTGTGCCATATTTCCCCTTGGGATAGGGATAATAAGTAAATAAAAATTCACCCTCACCTTGGTTTCCCATGTGTCACAATGTGATTGTATGATAAGGGGAAAGATGAAAACCACATTTCAAAGACCTTGAGGGTTGAGTTTGGGGTATGAGGAACCATGAAATGGGATAAATATATGGATGAATTTTATTTTCCCCTTTGTCCCATTTGGATAGGGATAGGAGGGGAAGAAAAATTTCCTCGTGTGGTGATGAAAAGTAGTGGAGCATGATTGGGTGTAGGGATGACGAGAAAAACCTTGTCTTAGCACTTTGGAGCTTAAACATGGTCACATTTAAAACCATCCAAGGGGAAAGAGAGGTGATAATTTTAGTCTCCCCTATGTCCCCTTGGAATATGGATAAGAGAGACTAAAAATGCACCCTTCCTGGTGATAAAAAGTGGCACAATTTGATCGTGCATGACGGGAGGGGCTGGGGAAAGAGGTGAAAATGGGGTCAGAGAGTACTTAACATAGTCATATGAGAAACCCGGAGGAAAAAATGGGGGTGGTGAATTCTATTTTTCCCTCTCCCTTGGGATAGTGACAAGAGGGACATAAAAATGTGCCTTAGCCTCGGAGGTGAAAAGTGTCCTCCTGCAAAATTGACTAATTGTGAGAGAAAGTAACTTGATGACGATGTTACGTAAAACTCCAAGAGGTCATTTATAATGATCCCATATAGTATTTTGAATCCCATGAGAATTCCAATATTAATAGGATGGGTCTCGATGCTCTAATTATGCCTGAAAATCACATAAATTTCTCTTTTTCTTGGGATAGGAGGGCATGTCTTTGAGATTGACCTACCATGAGAAGTAGACATGCTATGTGAAATAATTGAAAATTCAATTATTTATATCATTCTTATAAATTTCCAATGAGTACTTTAATGATTCCTAAATCCTTACAAACCTCCAAGAATCATTTTCGAAGATCAAAAGTACCTATTTACACCGCCCACTCCTTATACCTTAAAACCTAATGTTGCTCGGTTTGTGCCTAAACCTTCTAAAGTTTCGTACATAAGTTCCAACATTCTTTTAAATATTAAATACAAAATTTGTATTTTTTTATCATTTTGTTTCATCCCAAAGGATTCACACCTATCCTAAGAAGATCAAAACTAGAATTTCTAGGCCTACCAAGAAACTAGCCATTGGAAGCATCTCACTAAATTAAATTGCTATCCTTGTCACATAATTCCAAACACCTTTACTTCATTTTTCATCATCGTTAAAGTAACTCCAAGATAAATATGGACATGGCACAATAGATAAACCGCCAAGAGTTGGTTTCAAGAAGACTTGGGAGAAATGTTTTGAATTTGGGTATGTTGTCATGCTTAAAAGTTTCAAATTTTATGTTGCACATTTGTATGAAAATAGTTGAATATAGCATGGGGAATTATTGTCGATCGAGTGTAATGAGGATATGATTTAAGTAGGAAATAAAAAATATCAAGACACCATGTGGACTAGTGTTGTATCCATTGGGCTATTAAGAGTCACCATAGAGATACATGACACGAATTCCTTTATTGAACACACACATATACAACAAGAAACAAAAACATGACGGGAATTGGAAACATAATATGAGAATACAAAACACAAGGAAAACAAGAAATGATATGGGAAACATATAATGAAACATACTAAATCACGTATGTACATGTGGGTGTTCACCCGCTTTAATGGAATCACTAATTTGGACTCGGCTTTTACCCATAAACGGGTATCACTGGATTCCTTTCTTCTACAAACCCATTGACATGCTTACTAAAATATGAACCTCTTCTCATCTTCTTGACAAAACTAGCATGATTTTTATTACAATTGATGATTCATTCATTTATTTCATTTCCTCTATTTCTTTGACATATTATTTACATTTTATCATTCATTCCCAAGTTTGTTCCACTTGTTGATTTTCCATTGTTTATGTGAAGATGAGCCTCGATCATACTTGCCTCATCATTTTCATACCATGGCCTTAAAAAATTGATAGGTATTTTCTCTTCACCTGTCATCTACTTCATGACAACTTTATTTATGAGTTGATTCTCAGAAAATGCTTCAAAACTTTGACATAATAACCAATCTCTTGATGTTCCATGTTGCAACATTGTATGAAGAAACCATCTTCCTCATACCTTGGCTCTTTTCTAGAATGCTTCCTTACACAATGTCTAATGTGCATTACATGATCCTATGGAAAGAGAATTATCTCAAGGTCTAGTACACAATATGGAAACTATCATGTTTCTCATTTTATCCATCTTGAGATTCAAAATCAATTTTAATGTTGAGAGGATTCTTCTCTTGAGAAAAGTGTTCAATGAAATATAGAATCCTTTTGATAATGTTTCCATTTTTAATGAAAAAGAACCATAGGATAAAGTAAAATTTCATTTCCCCATTTCTCATTGAGAATATTTCCATCCTCATGAAAAGGGAATGAATAAAAATTGAACTGAATTTATTTCATTATTTTTTCCTAGTATTAATCAACCGATAACCAGATATCCATCTCTATGATCAAATAATCATCATATTTAGTTTATTTGAATTTGATAGGAAGAACCATATCGTCATTCTCAAATTTATTTTCATCTTCTTCTAATGAGAAAGATAATTCTTCATATTCGCAAACATACTATTGCATAGAACCTCACACCGAGCATCAAGAATGTGATTGGAAACTTTAAAGTTACCTTTTTAAAAGTTGTTGAGAATCACCCCTTCTTATTGATCCGCATGACTTGTCACTTCAAGATTTATTTGTTGTAAGTTGATACTCTCATCACCATCATCAACAAACCGGTGGAGTAACTTCATTTATGCTCTCATCCCATGGAAAGTATTGTTAGTTTAGGTTATTATTAATCTTTTTATTTATTTATTAGGATAATTATTACACTTCGTTACCCCTACACTTGTTGGGTTAACTCTTAGGTGTACTAGTTGTGTGGAGTTAGCTTACTAGTCTTTATGAGTTAACTTAATTACCAATATTAGTTAGTGGGAATTATTCACCACTAATCTAGGTAGTAGTTTCACTTACCTCCTATATGTACATCTTTCTTATTGAGTAATTCAAGTCATTATATTGTAATGTATTGAGCATTATGGATTATGATGGATTTCCATACATGGTATTTTAGCTCTTATATTTTACAAATCTAATGTGGTGTGCTATTATCATATAAGATCGTGGCTAAGAAAAATATTCTTATCATTCCTTTCATGGTATCGATTGATAGATGATTTAGACATCCATCTGCAAGTTTTTTAAAGCAAGGGTTGATTATTTTCATGTATATGTAATTTGTTATCACTTTTCTCGAGCATGCATTTTAATGCAAAATGGAGTGCACCATGGATTTGGAAGCTTCCAAAACCCTATAGTCAACTATAAACTCAACTATGTTTTCAAACAAAGTTAATCTAGACATAGATCTCTGTACCCTCCAGGTGCATTCTTTATCCACTAGACACGATCTCGCACCCTCTAGGTGCATTCTTTTATCCATTGGATATAAGCATGTACCTTCTAGATGCATTCTTTTACCCTCTAGATATTTCTATTTTGGATGCATTATTTTATCCACTAGACGCAGATCTGTACCCTCTCGGTGCATTCTTTTATCCATTGGATATAAGTGTACCTTCCGGATGCATTCTTTTACCCTCTCGGATATTTACATTTTAGATGCGTCTTTTATCCACTAAATGCATATTTGTACCTCGTCGCTGCATTATTTTATCCATTGGACATAAGTGTGTACCTTCCACATGCATTCTTTTACCCTTTGGATATTTTTGTTTTGGATACGATCTTTAATCCATGGACACATATTTCAGTAGCCTCTAGGTGCATTCTTTTATCCATTAGATATAGACGTGTACCCTTCGGATGCAATGATTTACCCTCTGGACATTTAGGTTTTGGGCGCAAGATTTTATCCTTTGGTCGCAAGCCTATATCATGTGGATGTACTCTTTTACGCTTTGGAAATTTGGGTGTCACGTGTGCCTTTTAAAAAAACATCAACATTAAAATATTATTTTAATAAAAATCTTCTAGAGCACATAACTTTTGATCCATAGCTCACATTAAGGTGATTGTGTATTTTTTCAAGATCTACGCATTCATGAAATTTTTATATACATATTTCAAACATAAAACGTACTTTACTAAATGTAATATTTACATGCACTCAATTATAAAGTTCCAAATTAGGAGGGTGTTGTAATCACTTTTCGACATATTTTTGATTGAGCCCGACATCCTAAAATTTTCGGTGTTTCATTATTTTATCTATGGGTGTATATATTTATATCTATCTTGTTTGTTGTTATATTCTGGATATGTATTTTTGACACTTTTTTGGTATGTTAACGGTCTCTCTTATGGGGGAGATATTCGGTGAAGCTTGAGTGATAGTTTGTCGTTGTTCAAGTAGTTGATTTTAGCAACTCATACAGATATGTGGTGTCACTCTACTCATTCACGAGTATGGGAGGGTGTGGTGTTGATATTGATTCTTTGGGTTTCATGTCCTTTCCGTTTTACGCGTTGACATCGCTTCTTCGTGTTTCGAGTCCTTTCTCTTGTTACCTTGGATTTTCTTGGATCGTGGCACTCCTATTTATTTGGATCATGTGTCCTTTTCTTATTTCCTTGGTTATTGTTCTTGGAACGTGACACACCTATTTCAGAAAGATTGATCTTTCTTCTTTGGATTTTTTTTTTTCCTTGTTACATTGGATTTTCTCAGATCGTGGCACTTCTATTTATTTAGATTTCATGTCCTTGTCTTGTTGCCTTGGTTATGCTTGGATCATGGCACACCTATTTGTAGAATTTGATAAAATTATGTTTGGTGTTTTTTTTTGCACTTTCAACATCACTTCATTGATAGTCTCCTTACATGGAGCTATTCCGTGAAGCTCAGTGTCATTTTTTTAGTTTTATGAGCGAGTGGTGAATTCGGACACAAAGGCACACCAAACTTATTCAACATTGTACAAGTTTTGGAGCCGATTTTATTAGGATATCTTGCAGCGGTATTTTCTCTCTCTCTCTACTTTGTTATTACTAGTTTTGGGTACCTTGTGGTGTCAAATTTTCCCGCTTATTGCAGACGGGGTACCTCATCGTGCCTTTTATCGTAACCCACCTTCTTTTTCACCCACCTAAGCTATGCTTATGGGAGGCTATTAGTGTAGGTTATTATTTATCCTTTTATTTATTTATTAGTATAATTATTACACTTGTGTTACCCCTATAGTTGTTGGGCTAGATTTCTTATGTGTACAAGTTGTGTGGAGTTATTTTACTAATTATTTTGAGTTAGATTCTTACTTATGTAGAGTTAACTTACTAGTCTTCTAGAGTTAACTTAAATACTAGAATTAGTTAGTAGGATTTCTTCACCATTGATCTAGGTAGTAGTTACACCTCCTCCTCCTATATGTACATCTTTCTTATTCAAGTAATTCAAGTCATTATATTCTAATGTATTGAGCATTATGGATTATGATGGATTTCCATATATGGTAGTTTAGCTCTTCTATTCTACAAATCTAATGTGGTGTGTTATTATCATCCGAGATCACGGCTTGGAACAATCTTCTTATCATTCCATTCAAGTACATAATCTCAAACTCCAATTTCATCGAATCATCACTATGATCTTAGAATGGCTCTATGATTAGTCGACATTCTTCCACCAATGTGGGTATCTTAAGATCATCCTTGAAATTCATTAAAAATTTGCAATATTTGGAATTTTGACACGGGATGTTTTATCATTGATTGGGATAGTGTCATGTTACCAATCGAGTTATATATCCTTGAAAACATCTTGACAAAAATGTTTTCCCAACAACATACCATATGAGGTAGGCATGTCTACTACAAGTATTGTCATTGTGATTTTCTTGTCGAGTAATTTTAGAAATGCTACCTCAACATATTTTATCTAGACCATAAGGAAAAATTATTTCATTTCCATGAAGAGGAAATGGCTAGAGGTAGGAGGAAGGGATTGTGAAATATCTTTATCAAATTTTATAGGAATGATTTTGTAAGAGGCACTAGAGTCAATGATGTAATTGTTGAGTTTGCACCCATTGACCAGCAAGGCTATCTAGAAATGTTCTAGATTCCTATATGTGGATGGTGTAGAAGAGTGGTATTTTAGAGATGGATTGGGTTAAGATACACAAGGTAGTTCTTTGGTGGTGGCATCTTTAGGGAATGAAATAGAACTAATTCCTTTGATATTTTGAATGAGTTTCTCAAGTTTTTAGGATGATTTCTCAAGAACTCATATTTGTAAATTGGAACTTTTGTAATTTTCAAATGGTCAATGATATCAAGGGACGATGGAGCGGGAGGCATGTTATTGATTTTTTTAGCCTTTCTATGAATGTTATTAGGATGAATAGAAAATAAAATTTTAAAATAAGTTAAAGGAGACTTACTTAAAGAGGATGTTTAAGGATTCTTGTTTGAATTCATATTATGCTTCTTCTCAACTAACCCTACTAAAGAGGACTTTGATGATCCTCCTTTCATTGTTGTTTTTTTGGAGTCACCATTCGAGGATTAAATTTATTGTCTTAGGAAATGGTAGAATATCATTCCTTATCCTTTTTGATATAGTGAATACTACATACGAGTAACTATCTATGGATTCTTCATCATCAAGGATGCATTCACAAAACCTCGATGCAAGCATATTTTTATTCTCCTTAATATTTAAATTCGATTAAGATGTTTCATCTTCATCATATTTGTTGATATCACATATTTCATTAATGGGAAGAGACTTGAGGAAAGCCTTTGGGGTGCTCCTTAAATCTCATTCATTTTCCGAGTTTGGAGTAGGTGGTCGTTGAGAAACATTTTTCTTTAGCATTATCATGTCACTTACCAACTTTTGTAATAATTTATCGACTCTATCATCTTTGGAAACATGGGTTTTATCCTTCCTCAAAGTATTCTTGATCTTTCCTGACAATATTAAGTCATCTTCCACCTCGATAGCAATTTCTTGAAAATTATTCAATTTTTTTGGTTAAACTCTTCATAAGAAGAAACTCACTTCATAAAATTCAGAATTCATGAATAACATCTTCATATTATATGCAGAAGAAGGAAACAACATGGATCTTTTTACCATCTTGTTTAGTTTTACCATAAAGTCTCTCATGGATTCATACACTTCTTTCCTCACCCGAGTAAGTTGAGTGAGAAGGACATGAGAGTCTTTGGTGATTTTGAATATTTCTTCAAAATTGTTTTTCAAACCACCCTAATCATTAATTCAGCATGAAGGTAAATAGTAGATCTAATCTTTCATGGCATCTTACAAAGTTTTCACAAACAACCACATGAAAATATATTCATGTTACACTCCAAGGATGCCACGGGAATTGATATGATTATTAAGACGTTTCTTACCATCTCCATATATTTTTGGAAATTTCTTTCTTGATCCTTGTGAAACTTCATGGATCAATGAAGTCAAATGCAACGAACTAGTGTTCGGTCCCCATAGAACTAGTACTTGAGATGTCATATCAATTTTTTTCTTCTTAAGATTCTATGAATCTCTCAAACAATTATTCAGAAAATTCTCCTCCCGAATGAATGTAGTTCAATTGTTGAACTGTTTATCCATCAACTTAATACTCAATAGAAAATTTAGGATCAAATTCTAGTAAGTATTGTTGACTGTTCTCCTTACAATTTGATTGATAGGAAGTTTTAAATAATTTTAAAGCAAATTATATAGACCATAAACAATATAGATCTTATAAAGAAACTTACATTGTTTAATTAAAGAAAATAAACAATATAGACCACTAACAAGACCAACAAACCACAAATACATAGTTCTCTAGGTTCATCGATTAAGGACATTAGGTTCATTCTTGGTTTTTCAAGATCACTACGATTTGAAGGTTACAAAAAGAGAGAATAAAGGAAAAATGAAAAGGAAATTAAAGAATGTAGTTTTTATTTCTTGTATTGGTGATACAAATTTTAACATCCAAACCAAAATCAACATTTTCTATAAATTAAAAAAATTCAAAATCCTAGGATCATTTTGAATGGAGAATCCATTCAATTTATAGCCTTGTGAATTGTCTTCTCATCTCCCCCATATTAATATTCATGTTCATATTCTAATTTTGACCTTTCATTCCCTTATAACAGACAAATTGAGTACCTCTATTAGAGAATACTTTTTACAATTTACAAATATTTTTGTTTAAGTAGATAGGAAAAAATACCATGATTGTGTACAATGAATAATTAGAAGAAAGGGAGAGAAGAGGAGAAGGGAAAGGGATTGATTGATCTATTGAAGAATCTCCCTCTGATGTAGAACCTATTGATTTTATGCAGGACCGTTTCAATTTCCCCTTCTATGAGATACACTTATAGCTTGGGCTACCCAATGAGTGTTTACAAATATTGTTTTGAGACCTTCTGATTTGATATTGAGATGAACATGGGAATTAATAGTGATGATGCATTCTTGATCTTAAAATGAGAGTGAGGATCACTCTCTTTCTCCTTGAGCTTTCACAATTTTCATTCACGATGCTTAAACCCTTTGGATGCTTAGATTCATGTCGACACACTACACTACAACATTAGTGAGCTGAATTCAACTAGCTCACCCATCTCACTTAGTGAGATGATGATGGTTTGCCCTTATGATTTTGGATTACATTGTGATTTAACAAAAATAGATATATTTTATTAAACTCTAATTGCATATTAACTAATTGCAAATAATTATGTATAGTTGAGCTACATACAATATGACCCAAGAAAATTAAAGTATGAAACTCTAAGAAATAGATGTAGAAATAATGACTTAGCTAGTTTACGCTTGATTTAGAAGTGCTCTAGACTGGGATAAATGCTGAGCAAGGAGGTGAACAATGGCATAATTTCTTAGGATAAATTATTAACTACTGGAGGATAAATCCATACACAGTCCTCATGGCAAGACAACGGTGCTCGGGTTCGAAGACATCTTTTGGGTGTCGTGACTTGAAAATTATCGGAACCTAATTTTTACTATGTCATAAAAGTGTCACAAATATTCCTTGTTGATATCCTATGTGATGATATTTTATCTCTTGGGGCACTTGTAACCTACAAAACATGTATCACTTACGAACCCCCACAAACCACATTAAATCAACAAAAGGAAACATTTGGGATGGGGATTTAAACTGAACCCGATGGTCACCCCAAGATTGAACTTCAACCAAGTGTTGTAATACATCTAATAATCCATGTATTCCTGGTGAGTGTGTGTAAGAATTGTACCTTAGGATGCCCTTGTGTAAGTGCATTTGATAGCGGGTTTTAGTAGGATGTAACAATGTAGTAAAATGTGTGGATGGAATAAATAGCTTCCCCTTCCTATGTTGTCTATTCATAAAATGCATTCCCTTTTCCTTTTAGTGGATGTTATATGGATGCCTTAAAGTGCTTTATATGCCTTTGGATACAAGATTAGGTGACGATAGTATATGCTTAGTGTTTGGTCCTTCATTTTGATAACACAAATATCTATTTATATGATTCCATTGTTTGAATTTCATAATTGAAAATTGGAAGACTGACCCATATGTGAAAAAGATGCCCAAAAGATAAAAGAGACCAAAAATAAGTGAGTAAGGTGTAAAGGGGTCGTGGGTTCCCATAGGGGATAGGGGCACTGGGCAATCTTATCATGGTCGGGAACTAGTGTCTGAAGCCATAAAAGATAAATGAGTAGAATATTGATTAGGTTGTAGGGTGTGAAAGACTAAATAGAAAACAAGAGGAAAAGGAAAGAGGAAAAATACAGGACATCAATTACTAGTTTTCTTGCTTAAGAACCATATGAACGCTAGTATGCATTTAGGACGTAGAAATATACCCAACTGTGTGATTTTATGTCTACATTTTTCCCTACTTTATGTTATTGATTGAATACTACATAACATAAAGAAGATAAGATATGTGTACATGATAACCATGTAGAATTTACAGCGAAAAACTTTTCACCGGCTTAATGAAGCGTGGAATGATGCAAAAATGAAGCTTGGAAACTAGGAATAGAAAGTAATCCCAAGGTTGAAGCATATGCATTTTACCGTGTTTTACATATTGTTGTTGTATCTTTTAATTTATACTTCTTGTAAGGATGGACCTAAACAAAGACGAGAAAGAATGTAGTCAAAGTATATATGAAAAATCTGATTAAAGCATATATATAAGTTTGTAAAATTGGGAAAGTATGTAAAAAGTAAATTGTGATCCTGATGTAGAAGAGTGTAAAAGGATAAAAGAGTGTACTAAAAATGCTATATAGAATGAATTTTTGGACGATCTCATGCCAAGAGTGATTAATTTAGGTGATCTCATGGAAATTGTGATTTTTTTGTAATCTCACCCCAAGTGGAAGTTTTTGGGTGATCTCATACCAAAGAGAAAGTGATGGGGAGAGAGGTATGGTGTTACTATCCTTCAGTGACTCTTTCCGATAAACTCCAATGCAAGATGGTGTGTTATTACTTTTTCATGATGTCCTTGATTTCTTATGAATGGATTATTTGTTACGATTGATTGTAGGATATTGTATGCATGATTCTTGTTAGAGGAGTGATCCTGTACTATAGAACTGCTTTGTAAATTTTTATGAATTATGTTGATATGAGAAAATAATTTTGGATGCCACCATGACATTAGTGACCATGGGAGGACATAGGTACATAGGTGCTCCTATTTGAGCCAGTGCTGGTGTCATGTTGTGTTGAGGACCCAACTCAAATTCTAGGTCATTTTATAATTATGTTCCTATTCTAATTATGTGTTGTATTGTAATGTGTTATATCTTGTATTTGTTGTATGGGGTGATTTGTTCACCCAATATATGCCCCACCCCCCTTTTTGGGTACATGTGTCGTGGTAGGAGTGTGTGGAGCAAAGAGAGGACCTAATGCTGATATGAATTGTATCTATATAGTGGGGGAGTGGATCTGCATTGTAGAAACCAAGGCACATGAAAACAAAGTGAATACATATATGTGTTAGTAGAAAAATTAGCAAGCATGTCCTAGAAAAATAATGTTAAAACCAAGTGTGAATACAAGATATACTACAAAAATTAGGTTTCAAACATGGTACATGTCTCATAATGTCACAAAAAAATTAGGGCCGAAGCATCCATAAGTGTACAAAAAGTGATAAAATAAGACAAGAATATCCTGCAAATAATAGCATACAACAGTAAAAATAATGGAAAGCAAGATGTAATAGAAAACCATCGTCTCATATTATCCCGCAAAGAAAATGTTGCACATGAAGCACATGTTAGCATGTTATAAATATAAAATGGTATGTCAAAGCATATATGTACCGATAGATAGCAGTCTTCTTGTAAGTAGAAGTAGTAAATGATGAAATAATAACACCTTTAATATGTGAGATATTAAATTCCCCGGATCCTTGGTGGGACTTCTAAGAGGTACATTTCCAAGCATAATTATAGTGTGTAAGGACCTAGAAGATATATGCATTCATGCCAAAAGACCAAGTGAACACACATGTGTATATAGAAAATATATTGACATACTAAGTATTTTTCTAACATGGGAAATAAAGTGTACATGTAAGTATAAACAACAAAGAATGGGTGCAACTAAGATATACAATATGCAGTGTATGAATGAGATAGAATAGTATACAATGTGAATGTGATAGAGCAATGTGCCACCCAACATGATTGTGGATGAGTATTAGATGCTTTTCATTTGTAAAATACCCTCAACAATCAAGAATTAACCATATAACAATAGTGTACATTGGGATATAGTTTCAAAATGTGAACTAGATAGAATAGCATATGAAGTATAGAGTGTGAAGAGTGAATAAGGGTGAGGTTTTATTAACGTGAAATCACAAAGACCCCCAAATGAGCTCTAAAATTTTGATTTTCTAAGGTAGACTCATTTGGTGTGATTTACATAACATTGGACCATCTCTCAAGTTTTGGGACTTACGGACTTGAGATGGCCCTCCTGGAGAAAGCCGGCTTCTTCTTCCTGATCCTAATGTTAAACTATTCCTAATGCAAAAATGTCATCTAAGTATATATATCCTAACAATGCTAAGGAGATAGGGAGAGAGAAAGTGCATAAAGAGGGAAATCCTACACTAACAAGGTGATAGCACCAAGAAAAGGGGAGTGTTGGTCACAATCTCAGCTGCCTGAAGTGGAGAGAGGTGAGAAGAGGAGAGGGTGGACAAGATGCACCACAGACCAGAGATAAATTTCACACAGAACACCACTTCAAAACCCATTAAACATAACTCCCAAGACTTGCAACAAACATCGAATATGCACAAAGTATACCCTATAATGACAAGAGGTGAGGAGAGATAATAAAATAAGTGAAGGATGGATAGATGCATCATAGAATAGAATTTATTGCTCCAAAAGTTCACACAAGACATCATTACTGGGCAAGAGGCAAGATAATACCATTACTGAGCCGTGAAAGGAGATTCGAGACTCCATTTTCAACCACGGGAAGAAAAGAGAGAGGGGCAGCAGGAAGAATAATGCACAAAAACCCTTTACAATTAATCTTGCCACTTTATTTATAGATTTGATTGAGAGAAGAAAAGAGAGAGAGAGAGAAGCGGGAAAAGAAGGTCAAAACTCAACCACTATTGTTAATGCTTCTAATAAAATCTCCCCCAAATCCATCTTTACTACATCAATCCTTGGTTTGGTGCCTTGAAGGAAGAGGAAATGGTGGAAACAGATCAAATCTGATCTGGTTGTTGAGACAGATGGATCCTACATTAAAGGCCCAAAGATGTTTCCTCCATCTAGTTGGTGAAACCTGAGATCTTTCCAACGACATTAGATTTGTGATATTTAAGCCCCGAGCTGAAAGATATGCCCCTTTGAATTTTTGTATCGGGTCCGTACGGGAGGATGAGAAAACATTCTTGACAAATGGGTCCCCATTTGATAATGGGACACGTGGCAACTGCATTAGGGCAAAATCAAGTTTGCGAGGTTCGAATTTATCTTTTCCCCTTTTTCCACGAGAATTAAAAATATAAAAACTCTCGAGTCCCCACTACTCCACTTGGATGTGTGGCACCCTTTGTTGGCTAGGAGGTGCTCTCTAATCTTTTCCTTTGTGCCATTTTGTCAAAAGGAAAATTTTCACCTTTTCCTCTGCCTCCCGCTTTGGCTTTGACTCGGGTTCAAACTTTGACTTTTTCCTTTACCTCGTTCTAGAATGCGAGCTCATAGGTCCGAAATGTTTTCCCTTCATATTTTATTTATGTGTAAGGCTTGTCTTGACCAAATTTACCAGGGGCATGAATTTGGGATAACAATTTGGTGACTCATAGGGACATCGCCTACTAGATGAAGAGAAGAGACTAGTGGCCTTAAAAATGCATTGAGAATGGAGTCCAGCCTTATAAACCTGATTCTGATATGAACTCTAAAAATTTGACCTTTGAGCCTCTTGGAAACCCATGAAGCTAGAAGTTGAACTTCACCCAAAGCCAATTGAATGCACTTTGTGCAAGAGCAATACAATAGTACTCAAAACTATGTACAAACTGAAAATCATACATGCTCTAAATGGAACATGCAGAGTGTGCAAAAGCACTTCTTCTACTGAAAAAAACCTACCTACTCTACTCTAACCAAGAGCAAAGGGAACTCAAACAAAACCTGTAGCGGTAGGGAGAAATAGCTTCCCTTCCTCAAAAATAGTAGTCATGGAACTGATTTGTAATAGAACATGGCTGGTTGGATGAGTGAAAAACTGACAATAAGTTGGTCCTCCACCCAAATCATCAAGGTATCAACATTAATGGAAAATACCTCCTTAAGCTGACTTGCATCGGACTTATGGAGGTGTTGATGATGACCCTTGGTACTTTGATGCTCATCCTCATGCCCTAAAGTAGGCATGACTGGTTTTGGTTTCTCCTTTGGCTCTAATGAAGCCAAGTACCTGATTGGGCATGGTCTAATCTTTTGAATGTGTCCCTTTATCTAAAATTCAACTCCAAAATGGAGTCTTCTTATGGATCTTCTTGGATGGATGGCGTGGGAGAAATGGTGACATCCTCCTGCCTTTTCTCTTCCTCCTTTTAAGAACATGGAAGATCAAGATCTTCCAACCTTGGTTCATGGGGGTAGTTGTGAGATGCAAGCTCATGTTCTTGAATGTTCTCCTCCATGGTAGCAGGATCATGTGCTTAGGATGTGAGATATGGAGGAAAATTATGTGATCTCCTCGGGCTCCCCTCCATCAATGTAATCCTCCAAGTCAAATAGGTGTCTGCCTCCATGTTGTCCTACTACAGTGCTCAACATCCTCTATGGTGCCTTCTTGATCTACAACTTGATCACCATGGCTCCCTTCACTATCAAACATGAATTTTTAGATCAAACTCTTCTTCAACATCGAGCTTAAAGGGGATGAAGTGGGAGAAAAGAATCAAGGTTCTTTTTGTAGCTTTCTCCACACTTAGAGCCTCTCCAAACTGTATGGTCCTCCTCCATCATGGGTTCATCAATCAAATCATGCCCTTCAAATGAAAGTAAAAATCTTCAATGATGCCTTCTTCATTGAGTGGCCTCAACACTAATTTTATCTCTCCCACTGATCCTCTTCAATGAGGCTTGGGAATGATTATTACTCCTATTGTTCTTACTTTTCTTCTCGGTGTGCAAACAAACCTCAACCACCACTAGTTCTCTAATCTTGACCTCCTCTATTGGCTTGACCACCAAGGACACCTTTGAAAACTCAAATTTAGAAGCCCAACTCTTCATATTTTCTATCATTTCTTCTCTGTTGGGTCCCCTATTTTATGTTCTCCTTGACTAGATTCTTGAGTCTCTTCCCAACATGGGCTTGGGAAAGCAAGAGGAGTGGCGAGATAGTGGGTTCAAACCATCTTTGGAATTATTTTTGGTGGGAAGGGAGGTGGAACTTCTTGTTTGTCGGAGGGGATGAATTTGGAAGGTAAAAGGATAGAAGAACTAAGATGAGGTGGAAGACTAGGGAGTGGATAAATGGAATGAACACTTGGGGTAGAAAGTGGGAATCTTGATTCTTGCCTCTGCTGAAATGATAAAGATTGAGGGAGAGAAAATGAAAGATAGGGAGCTAGGGATTGACTTACCCATTAACAACGTTGTCCCGCACTTTAATCATAAGCCCCGATCTCCTTAGCCCATTGTGTAAGATGAGGCAACACTTCAACCATGAAGTCAAAAGCTCTATGAAATGTAATGTGTTGGAAAAGGGCCTTCAAACGGACAAGGTTCCCTGCAACCAATCTCAAATGCCTTCATTCGTACTATGCCCCTTAATTGAACCATGCTAGCCTCCATTTTTTTAATCTTCTCCAAAGTAGATCAGCATCCTCTACATAACTATCACCATTATATGTGTCCCCTTGTTCTTGATAAGCTCCATGGCCAAACTAATTTTGACTCTGCTCATATGGGTAAGCATAGTGGTCTTGGATCTGATTATAATGCTGATCTGGAGGAGTTGGGAAATACATTGGAGGTGGACTGTATTGTTATAAGTGTGAGTTCCATGAAGGGAATGAAGTCATGATTGCACAACCTCATGGAATGGGAGAAAATGAAAGAGATGGAAGAAGAAAATGGATGAAATGAGTGGAAATGGATGGAAAAGGTCTGCAACTTAGAGAATGGGTTTTTGACCAGA
This sequence comes from Taxus wallichiana var. yunnanensis, assembly GCA_018340775.1. NCBI lineage: Eukaryota > Viridiplantae > Streptophyta > Pinopsida > Cupressales > Taxaceae > Taxus > Taxus wallichiana. Next base: position 45,550,587 of record CM031240.1, read on the forward strand.
TGGAGTTGCCAAATGTGCTTGAAAGTGCCTCCAAAGGTTGAAATCTTCACCAAGAGCACATCGAACTTGATGAAGTGAAGTGGTAAGGTGCTTCAAACTCCCCATCTTTGGGCATGCCAAACTGTTAACGTGAAATCACAAGCACCCCAAATGAGCACTAAAAATTTTCTTTTCTAAGGTAGACTCATTTGGTGTGATTTACATAACATTGGACCATCTCTCAAGATGTGGGACTTTTGGACTTGACATGGCCCTCCGAGAGAAAGTCTGACTTCTTCTTTATGATCCTAATGCTAAACTAATCCTAATTTCAGAAATGACATCTAACTATACCTATCCTAATAATGCCAAGGAGACGAGAGAGAGAAAGTGCATAAAGAGGGAAATCCTACACTAACGAGGTGGTAACCAAGAAAAGTGGAGTGCTAGTCACAATCTCGGCTTTTGAAGTGGAGAGAGGTGAGCGAGAGGAGAGGGTGGACAAGATACACTACTGGACTAGATATAAATTTCACATAGAACACCACTTCAATACCCATTAAACACAACTCCCAAGACCTGCAACAAACATCGAATATGGATAGTATACCCTGCAATGACGAGAGGTGAGAGAGATACAATAAAATAAGCAAAGGATGGATAGATTCATCACGGAATAGAATTTATTTCTCCATAAGTTCACACAAGTACATCATTAGTCGCCAAGAGGCAAGAGAATGCCATTATAGAGTCGTGAAAGGAGGTTCAAACTCCATTTTCAACCATGGGAAGAAAAGAGAGAGAGGGGGCAGGGAAGAATAATGAACAACAACCCTTTATAATGAATCTTGCCCCTGTATTTATATATTTGATCGGAGAGAATAAAAAGAGAGAGAGAGAGAGAAGTGGGAAAAGTAGGTCAAAACTTAACCACTCTTGTTGTTAATGCTTCTAATAAAATCTTCCCCAAATCCATCTTTACTGCATCAATCCTTGGTTCGGGACCTTGAAGGAAGAGGAAGCGGCGAAAGCAGATCAAATCAGATCGGTTGTTGAGACAAATGGATCCCTGCATGAAGGCCCAAAGACGTTTCCTCCATCGGTTGGTGAGGCTGAGATATTTCCAACCATATTAGATTTGTAATATTTCAAGCCCCGAAATGAAAGATATGCCTTCGAAGTTTGTATCGAGTTCGTATAGGAGGGCTGGAAAATAGTCTTGACAAATGGGTCCCCTTTTGATAATGTGGGACATGTGGCAACCGGACTAGGGAAAAATTGGGTTTGTGGGTTCGAATTTATCTTTTCCCCTTTTTCCGTGAGAATCAAAAAATCTTGAAAAATCCCATGGCCCCACTACTCGCTTGGATGAGTGGCACCATTTTGTTGGCTAGGGAGGTGCACTCCAATATTTTCCTTTGTGCCACTTTTTCAAAAAGAAAATTTTCACCTTTTCCTTTGCCTCCCCACTTTGGCTTTGACTCAAAGTTAAAAATTTGACTTTTCCTTCCCCTCATTACGGAATGTGAGCTCGTAGGTCTGAAACATTTTCCCTTCATATTTTCTTTATGTGTAAGGCTTGTCTTGACCAAATTTTCTTGGGGTGAATTTCATATAACAAGATCATTTCATATTTGGACCTATAGAAGTCGTATATGGACCTGTGGAGGGTAAAGGATGTGTTTAAGCATAAAAGTGCTTGAGATGCATAACATTGATTTTCTTTTTAAGTGGATTTTCGAGAAGAGTAGAAAGATGATAAATGCCACATCCAATGTTATCGAGTGATGACGTAGGGTCCGAGAAATTTAGGCTTGAATTTCCATTTGAGATGAACCTCACGGTTGTATTCTTCTAGACATTTTTTAAGACAAGGTCACCAATACTAACTTCATGTGGATGCATTTTGTTATTGTACGCTTGTGAAATGTGAGCTTGATATACTCAAAGATGTTTGAGAGCTTTAGTGTGGCGAGATTCAAGAAGCTAAAACTCATGGATTCATTTTTCAAGATCTTAATTGTCTTTAAGAATGAATTTGATTGATACCTATAAGGAGGGTATTTCAAGTTTTAAATGGATTACTACTTCAGTGTTCTAATCAAGGAAAAAGGATGTAGCATTTGTGTGGGTGTGTACACTAGTGTGGTAATCCCAAAGAGAATATAGAAATTAATTGTGTAAATCATCACCACTAGTATCGGTGGTTTTGCGTAATATTTGGTGAGTAACTAATTGTAAACAATAATGTATAGTTATTAAGTAAAATGTGACACAAGAAAATAAGCGGAGAATGAAACCCTAAGCAAGAGATGTAGAAATAATGACTTATCTAGTTTACACTTGATCCGAAAGTCCTTTGGACTAGGAGAACTTTTGAATAGGAGGTGAACAGTTTGTAATTTCTCAACATAAACTTTAGATTCTGTGGGAATAAGGCCCGGACATAAGAGCCCATGGAAAGATAGGGGTTCTAGGCGTTGAAGACCTCTTATGGGAACCTATGACTTCAAAAATGGTCGAACCTGATTTTTAGTATGTCACATAAGTATTGCAAATATTACTTGTTGATTGTATGTGTGTTTTCTTTTATCATCGTGGTTACCTATAACCTACAAAAGATATATCACCTACAAAACCCATAAACCACACAAAATCCAAAAAAGGAAAGATGTGGGATGGGGATTCATCTGACCCCGATGGCCACCCCGATAATTAACTTACATTGAGTATTGCACTACATCTCATACTCCATGTATTTTTGGTAAGTGTGTAAGAATCATGCCCTAGGATACCATTATGCAAGTACACTTGATAGCAGGTCATGCTAGATGTAGGAATGTAGTGAAATTTTGGATGGAATAAATAACTTCTCCTTCCTATGTTGCGTATGCAAAAATGTAGTCCCTTTTCCCTTGATTAAATGCTAGATGTTTTGGTGTGTGTTATTTTCCACATCATTAGGTGAGTCATCTCACTTAGGTGAGATCATAGGTCCATGTGTCATTTAGGGGTCATTATGAGATTCCCTTACGCATCTGCGTCAGTGCGTCAGTGCATCAGTGCATCATATGTGTCATTGGGAGTTACACTTCTATTATGGGAATGTAACTCCCCCTCTCTACTCGAGTTGTCATGATTGCAACACTGGGGGTTACTCAAGCACCTCCTATATGTACATGTCTTTTGATCTATGAGATAGAGGAGAGTTTTATGGCTTAACCAGGTTCTGCCGTTTTCGAATCTTTGCATGCACATTCGGTTGATGCTCGCTCCTCCCGAGATCTCTTCATCGCTGTTCGCACATCCATTGATGTGCACGTTGTCCCTCGTGATCCTCACTTATGGGTTTTCAAACCCTCTTTCATGGTATCAGAGCGGATCTTGTGGATCCGTGCACTCATCGGCGTTGCTCGTGTGTTTTCCGGCTTCTGCGTGATATCCAGATCTCGTTGCGTGTGTCGTAATGGTTATTCCGTTTTCGTGCTCTTCTTGCATTGATTTCGGGCATTTATACCTCTCTTTGTGTTCGTGGGTTCTAGTTTCTTGCTCGGGTGTTCGAGGTTGTTGTTCGAGTTTCGATGTTTTCGGGTTTAGTGTCTTTGACCGATCTATTCTCTGGGGTTGTATGCATGTTTTGTGGACTTCGGGTTGCAGATTTAAGAGTTTTGTCTTCGAGCTATACTCCAACTACTCGCCTTTCATGTCTGCATGCATCCTCCTCCTGGTGAATCGAGCCTCTCTACATTGGTTCGATGGTTCAACTTTTGCATTGGCCCGCATTTTGGATTATTGGGTGACACTTGTCATTGCTGATTTGTGGATTGTGAGCCTTCAAATCTCTGTGTTCGCTGTTTGAATGCTCATCGTGGTTTAAGGAAAACATTTTTTTACTACATTGATGCACATGACTCCAAATCTTTTGTTTTCTCCTTTCTTTGAAAAACCTTTTGACCACATGTGCCTCCTTCCACCTCACGCCACATTTTTGTGTTCTCTGTTGTCTTTGTGTTTTCTTTACTCAGAGTTTCGAGTCTCCTTGTGGCTGGTTCGTGCCCTCCTCTACATTGGAAAACGTTTTTGACTTCTGCATCATACCTCTCATGGGAACAACAGCTATTTGGGACATGGGATCAGCGTTTCATCCACTCCAGCTTCTTCCAACACCAACTCCGGCTCCTCAACATGGCATTTTTCTGCACTTGCGTTGGAAAAAATGTTTTTTGACTTGCACACACCAAAGACATGACCATTTTTCCGGCTTTTTCGGCATTTTTGGTGGTTTGGGTTTTCTAGCAACCAAAGACTCGAGACCTCCGGACGTGGCTTCAGCACCTCCAGCTCCTTCCTCCAATGTTAGAAAACATTTTTTTGCATTGCCGTTACAAAAAACGTTTTTTCTAACCTGCACGTGGTCTTGGACATTTTTGGAGCCATCCTGTTGTTGCAGACCTATGTTTTTATCTTCTGGCATGTGGGACTATTCCAACAGCAGGTTCAATGCATCCCTGGCTATTCAACGTCTTCTTTTTCGGCAAAAAACTACGAAATTACACGATTAAACACGTGGCAACCTGCAACCACCCAACAGCTCAGTGCATCTCCATGACTTGACAACATGGGCCCCCACACACTCCTTATCACCTTCTTTTTAATGTTTTAGGGTGATTAAAAAAATAAAACATTTCATTTGGCATGTAATAATTTTATTGTAAGGTTGTTTTGACTTGTATTACTTACCCTTCCTACGCTTGTCAAAGACGGAGGGCGAGGTCCGAGGTTGGCAGGAGGCTAACCCCCTCACAGTCAAAACAAACCCCTGCTAAAATTTCATGTCATTTCCAACGAGTAGTCACACAACACCCTTTGCACCCGTTTCGTGCACTTTTTTAATGTGTTTATGTATCTAGTGTATTTTTCCATCAGTTGTGGGAATCGTTTTAATGCTATAACTTTTGACTCACTGCTCATTTTTTAGTGCTTCCTTGGTCAAAGTTGCATGATTTTTCACACTTTACATGATGGCATTGCCAATTTTGTAAACGCACTACTTTTATAAAGTGCCACATTCTTGGGGGTTACTTGTACTCTTGGGTTTTCACACGTAGACGCATTATCGGCCGAGTCCGATGTCTTGCTTTCGTGCACCTTGCATCTTGCATTTTTTCATCATGGAGAGTGCTCTTTCCAGATGTGAGCACCATAGGATCACCTTACAGCCTCCGCCACTTCTCACAGGAGAGAGACCTATTCAGCTTGGCGTGCTTCCATGGAACGTTACTTCACCTATGAGGGTCTTTCAGCCTTCTTACTTGGGCCAGTTCCTGCACCCACTGATCATCGTCATCTAGAGGACTTCCTCGACACTTGTGACCATGTCTTTGGTCACATGATGATGCATGTCTCTCGTTCTCTCTGGTTTCACGTGGCAGACTCAGATCCACCTCACCGTGTCTGGAGCATTCTTCAGTCCTTGTATGGAGACCCTTCACATCTCGCTTGCCGTTGTTCCTACTATTGATTCGGTTATCTCTCCTCTTCTTCATGTGATGACAGTTCCACTAACACATGCTTGCTTGGTTCTACTTCTGATGATGAGGATTGTGCACCCAGTTCTGATGTCAAGAGTACTACGAGGACTCTTCTCCTCTTTCTCTCACTATTCTAGAGAGTGTTGACACTCCCCACATCTCATCAGATATCAAGAGCAGTCCCCTTCTCAATCTCATACAGTCATCACACCTGCCTCCTTTCCACTTCTAGTGTGCGAGGCCCATTCCACTCCTCTACCTTCATTGGATGACTCATACCTATCATACATCGCTCTTCTGTTTATTGAGCCCCCTCATTGGGATGAGTATCTTCCTGACCTTGGTCATCTTTTCGCAGAGTCTACTTGTGATGCACTATGGTCCCTCATCCATCTACAAGTGTTTTAGAGGAGTTCATCATCTCTATTGTTGGGAGTGCCCCTTCTAGGAATCATGCCACTTCCACTTTTCCGGAGACCTTCATTGATCCACCCTCAGTTGTGGATCCCTTTTCTATTGTGGAGGATGTTTTGTTCCCTTCACATCACTTGGACATCCTTTCTATGGGTGTTCCTCTTCACTCTGACAGTTCTACGCACGTGGCATTACCTTCGGTTCCTTGGCACTCACTCGCTAGACCTATGTCACACTTCCGTGCACCAGACTCAGAGTTCTTCATGTTGTTGCCTTTAGTTTCCTTTGTGGAGTGGGCGGACTTCAACACGTCATTTCTATCCTTCCTAAGGGCAGGCACACAGTTCGGTGCGGTGGCTCTTCTTCGATCAGAGGCAGAGGATCTTGTCATCGACATTCTTTTGGGAGACCTCCTAGAGCTGCAGAGTTCAGATCCGTCCATGGCATCTTCTGCATTCCTCTCGTCTCCCTCTTCTTCTCTCTTCTTCTTCTTTTTGAGAGATTGCCTCTTTGTACATGGGTACCCTTTCAAGCTCATCTATGGCTGGGACCCATATTTGGCATCTTTCTTAGATTAGAGAGTGTGTTGTTCTCTTGTGGTGGATGTTTTTCCCACTGGGTTTTCCTTCACTGCTTGGGATCTTCTTCTTGTACATGGGTACCTCATCAGGCTTTGTGCTGGGACCCATTTCTCGTTTCTGACTTTTCACCTCATCCTAAGTTATGATGAAGGGGGGTGTTGGTGTGTGTTATTTTCCACATCATTAGGTGATTCATCTCACTTAGGTGAGATCATAGGTCCATGTGTCATTTAGGGGTCATTATGAGATTCCCTTACGCGTTAGTGTGTCAGCATGTCAGCACACATCAGTGCGTCATATGCATCATTGGGAGTTACACTTCTATTATGGGAATGTAACTCCCCCTCTCTACTCGAGTTGTCATGATTGCAGCACTGGGGGTTACTCAGCACCTCCTATATGTACACATCTTTTGATCTATGAGATAGAGGAGAGTTTTATGGCTTAACCAGGTTACGCCATTTTTGAATCTTTGCATGCACATTTGGTTGATGCTCGCTCCTCCCGAGATCTCTTCACGCTGTCGTTCGCACGTCCATTGATGTGCATGTCGTCCCTTGTGATCCTCGCTTGTGGGTTTTCAAACCCTCTTTCAAGATGCACGTCTTTAAATGCTTTATATGCCTTTAGATGCAAGCTTAGGTGATGATAGTATATGTTTAGTGTTTGGTCCTTTATTTTGAACACATAATTATGAATTTATATGATTCCCTTGTTTGAATTTCATAATTTACAACTCGAAGGACAACCCATAAGTTAAAAGGGTTCCCTAAAGAATCGAGTAAGGTGAAAAGGGCCAAGGGAAACCAATGAGTACAAGGGCACTGAGCGCTCCATTTCCTAGATGAGCATTGTTGTCTACATCCATAAAAGATAAATGAGGAAAATCTCGACAAGGTTGGAGGGTGTAAATGACCAAATATAAAATAAGAAGTTAAGGAAATAGGCGAGATACAATCATCCATTACCAGTTTTTTTGCTTAGGAATCAAATGAATGCTAGTATAGATTTAGGACCTATAAATGTACCAAAGTGTGTGATTTTGTGTCTACACAATGAAGCCTAAAGTGAAGATCACTTATTTGATATTTTTAGATCAAGCTTACCTTTGATGTTTGCATACCTCAAAATTTTTGTACCTCTTATAGAAAATCATGATCTTTGCCTAGCTCACTTGACTCACCCAACTCACCCATCTCTCCCATCTCATTGAGCTCAACTTAACCATCTCGTTGATCTCGTAATGACATAGCTCACTTTAAATAACTCATATTGATAAGATGATAATGTATTTGACACCTTATTCTCATCATGATGACCTCTTCGATGAATCAATAGATTAATTGACAATTTTTGAATCATTTTGCGGTTGCTCAAAGTGCCTTTGAATTTCACTTGTTGTGCCACGAGATTTTCTTCCTTGTTTTTGGATGAAATTTGGCTCAAGATGATGCTTCGTGGTTCCTCTAAAGAGTGATTCTCCTTCTTTGAGCTATAAAATTTTCTTATACCCCATCAATATTCTAAAAATAAACTAGATGAGGGAAATGGCGAGACCTTCTATTTTTAATAGGTAGGACTAGGACTTGCTATTAAAGGACATATCACCTATTTTTCTCAAATTCGACCCTCCGAACCTTTTGTAACATTATATTCTCCTCCATTTATTATGACTTACTATTTTTAGCAAGTTTGATTGTTAGAAAGTTACTTTTTTGCTTTTTGCTTTTTGCTTTTTTGGAAAAATTTCCAATGTTTCCCGCCTTTCATTTTACATCGTTTCTTATTATTATGAGTGATCAAAGCTTAAAATATAATTCTTATCATCGAATCATAGAACCCTCCATTTTTCACAAGTGTGTGTGCTTGAGCTCACGGTGTGACTAGATAACATGGGTACTATCTCCATATTGTGGGATTTTCTACTTGAGATAAACCTCGAGAGAAAGTTGGTTCTTACTCCTAAACTACACCCACAATCTACTCTAATGCAAGAAAAACTATCTTATCCTACTCAAAGTTTTCAAGGGATTAGGGAGCGAGATTTCATGAAAAATAATCCTACACTAAAGTGGTGATACACTAGAAAAGGAGGGTATGAGAATAGTCTTCCAATGTGTTAAAAATAGAAGCAAAGTGCATACTCCTAGAAGGGGAAATGATAGTTCTCCGGTTTAGAATCGCATTCAAAAAAAAAGGTTTCATGCACACAAGTGATAATGAATCCCTACAAGAGTATAAGATAGAAAAATATATTTGTGATAAGGTTGAAGAGGCAAGAAGAATGTAAACAAAACGCAAGGGGAAGATACATCCATAAAATTGTATCTATTGCTTCATGATATGTGTAGTTCAATCTATTACAAAATAAGGGCCTGGATCACCATGCAAGGATTCCACTACAAGGTCCTACAGCACATTGGCTTCACAAAACCAAAATGACATAGTTTTTCTACTAAAAAACATCCTCCCCTTCTACAATGAGCCCAACATTCTTATTTATAGATTTTTGAGAGGAGAGAGAGGGAGAAATGAAAATCCCAAAATCTGCCTTCCAACCACTTGAAATATGTCATAAATGAGATTAAATGATGGTTTGTTTCTTGTAAAAGGCTCCCATGTTGTCCATAACTTGCAGAACCCAGACTGCAATCAGGTGAAAATGTCTTCCGCCCATGCTTCATTAAATGCATATCCAACCTCTACTAAAACATTATTTTGAAATCGGCATGTTTTCCTTAAAATCACCATAAATTGATCAATCTTTGCATTTTATTGATTTTTGTGTGTTTGTATTGGGATCATGATTCCAATGAGACCAATTTTGTGTGATTTCGTTGAGAATTGCAAAAGTTATGGCTTTTTAAGTGTGAGCAGCTATTTTGAGTTTTCCAGGGATTTCTTGCCTTTTACGGGACTAGGAATTTAATTTCTTGGGTCTAGATATGTTTCTTTCATCTTCACCAACCTACCCTCATGGAAAAGTAAAATTTTGTGAAAAATGGAGCTCTGGGTTAAAATTTATGACCGTTTGAAGTTCGGAGGTAGGCGTTGACTTTCCCTTTATATTGTCGATTACTACGGGTTTTCGAAGAACTCATGTCCCTATGGTACTCGGACCGTCCATGCCTTCATATTCTACATCGCTCGATTCAGAATTTTCTATCCCGTGTGTTCACCGTTTACAGGGCTAGGTGGACTATTGACCTCCACCTTTGCTGATTTCTTCTTTTACACGGTTGTTTCAGATTATTTTGGATCCACGTGTTCTAGTTGTCTTGGACATTCTCCTTTGCCATCTCCACATCCCACTTGTTGTTGCTATTTCAGGTTTTCAGGTCCAACACGTACTTTTGTCTTGACTATCCATGCGGACCGCATGGAACAAGATTTTCCTCCTTTTCTACAATGAACTATCTTGCATCCATTTAATATTTTCCAGAATTTTGGGTACTCTTGTCTTAGTTGTCCTACGGCCTCGCACGAGAATTTTTATCTTTTTCTACATTTCACTACCTGTTTAGCATTTCACACCCGAACTTTGAAAGGAATGATAACCAGATCATACCAAGCCAAGAACATAGATGTTAATCAAACACCACGATCAATAAGATGAAAGCAATTCGCTAGAATAGCTTTACATAAAACCTTTGCAAACAAATGAGCATAAATATCATATATTATTATGGAACTCAATGCAATACATTGAGAATGGGCCTTGCTTAAATAGGTAAGGAATAACAATCTAAGAACCAGTCAAGGTCGTAGATCAAGCCATAAATCAAGGAAATAACTAGTCATCAAAGAACTAGTCAAGACCATAGATTTATGAGATAACTAGACATTAAGGATCGAGTAAATACCATAGATTAAGGAAAGAACTAATCAATACCATAGATCAAGGAAAGAACTATACCTAACAACTAGATAATATCTCCTAATATCTAAATAAGATAAAATAAATATCCACACATATAAGTGGGTGAGGATAAATACAATAAAGGTAAATAAAGTACCTAGGTGAACATGAGCTAAGGTAAATAACTACTCTAATACCCTACTAAAGTGAAGCTAGGGGCCAAAATAGAAGTGGCATGTCCACAGTATGAATCCCGGCAACTAGGCCTGATGAGGTACTCATGTACAATAATGGGGAAAAAGGGACACCGCAAGGTACCCAAAACCAGTAACAACAAAGTAAAAGAGAGTAAAACCCACTCCAAGGCATCCCAAGAAGCTCGGATCAAAAACTTGTACAATGTTGAAGAAGTTTGGTGTGCACTGTGGTCGAATCCACTACTCAATCATAGAACTCAAAAACAATTGACACTGGGCTTCACCAGAATAGCTCCATACAAGGAGACTATCAATAGAGTGATGTCAAAAGTGTAAAAAAACACCAAACATAATTCGATCAACTACTACAAATAGGTGTGCCATGATCCAAGAACAATAACTAAAGCAACAAGGCAAGGACACAAAATCCAGAGTGTCACGATCCAAGAAAAGCCAAGGTAACAAGGAAAGGACATGAAACCCAAAGAAGCAGGATCAACACCACACCCTCCCATACTGTTGAATGGGTGGAGTGACGCTACAAATCTATATGAGTTGCCCAAAATCAACTACTCGAACACTGACAAAATAACACTGGAATTCACAGAATAGATCCCTCACAAGAGATATTATCAACATGCCAAAAGCATCGAAAATACAGATACAAAATCTCTCAACAAACAAGAGAGATACACTACACATGCTAAAGAAAAATGCTCAAAACAAGAAGCATCACAATGTAAAAGGTATAGAAAGTGGAGCAAGAGGTTGAATGGTGGAGGAGCCATGCCTATAGAGTCCTCTCAATGAATTCCTATGTCGCCACCACAAGTGATCAGATATCCACCCCAAATCAACACGGATGGATGAAGAATATGCTATGCATATGACTTGGTGAAAAATGCACAATGGGTGCATGCAAAAGAACATCAAAATGTGTGTCAAGTTGATCATGTCTGATAGCTGAAATCTTAGGTTTCTCAAGCCTGAGTGAAGGTGCAAAACTCATGTGTTCTCATGATCCTCAGAAAGATTTGAGTGAACAAAAAAGGATCTCTGTCAATGTGTGATCCCAATGAAGTATCTGCTCGAAAACCAATGTCATGATGAGAATTCCACTTAACATGTGGAATAGAGGAAACAATACCCTGTGAATGTCTACCAATGACTCTACTAGTGAGACCCATAGAACGAAGCATGCGAGAACTGAATGCAGTGGTATGCTTCTTAAAAATCCATGCAGCTGAGCAGAAGTAGGATACACAACATGTGGTACTGTAATAGGCACATATGTGGAAGAGCATGCAATAACAAGCCTCATAGGTTTATAAGCATCAAAAGCAGGAACAAGCTCAAAGACTAGCATAGATCAATGTCATTGGGTACAAGAGCAATAGCTGCAAGTGGACTAGGAGCATGGATATGGTTGTCCACAATATGATGGTGATGTTGTAGGCTAGCAAGTTTGTTCTGTAGGGAGTGTATTATTGTATCCTTATCGTGAATGAGTGATTGTAGAAGAGAATTTCACTTCTTGAGTGATCTATTTTCTTCCACAAATTTTACAATATCCTCTTGAAGTCCACATACTTAAGAGAAAAGCATATCATTCTCAGAATCCATGATAGGTACAAACTGCAACTCCCAAAAAAATTAGGACATGGGCTCAACCCTAAATTGCATCCACAATTGATTACAACACTCCTCCATATTTGGTACTTTATAATTATAGTTCAAGTCTCAAAATAAATAATTCCAATGGAAAGAGCATGAAAAAAAAGCACTTTTGCAAAAACAACACTCAAAACCGAGTTACCGATCAAAAGTTACAAGCTTTTTAATATTTTGCTCTGTTATTTATTTATTTTATGCCACTAAAACAAAATAAATTGTTGTTGCCTTCACCACACAAATAAAATTAAAGGGGGCTGAAGTTAAGCACCTACTAGTAGGAATCACAAGATTTAAGCCCTCATATGACCATACCATATGACCAAGGGCTAAGGATTTTAATTATGGGTGTTTGCACAACTTACTATTATGGGGGTGTGTCGGGCATTTTCAAGAGCACGCAAACTCGAACATGATTTGCCATACCAAAAAAACCCAGTATAGATCTCATGATTTCCAAAAAACCCAAAAAAAAAATTTCTCAGTTTCTTAACCGTGTGGCACGAATCCCACAAAAAACTGTGCATTTCATAGGGTTTTCATGCCTTCCAGATCCAATGGAAGCCTCTGTTTTGCATAAAACTACACGCAGCAAAAAATACGACCAAATCCCAAATATATGAATATACAAAGATTTTATTTACAAAATAAAACTTACAGACGGATGTCAACAGCAATCTCCAGCTCTGATACCATGAAAGGAACGATAACCAGATCATACCAAGCCAAGAACACAGATGCTAATCAAACACCATGATCAATAAGATGAAATTAATTCACTAGAATAGCTTTACATAAAACCTTTGCAAACAAATGAGCAACAATATCATATATTATTATGGAACTCAATGTAATACATTGAGAATGGGCCTTGCTTAAATAGGCAAGGAATAACAATCTAAGAACCAGTCAAGGTCATAGATCAAGCCATAAATCAAGGAAATAACTAGTCATCAAAGAACTAGTCAAGACCATAGATTTATGAGAGAACTAGACATCAAGGATCTAGTCAATACCATAGATCAAGGAAATAAATATACCTAACAACTAGATAATATCTCCGATATCTAAATAAGATAAAAGAAATATCCGCACACATAAGTGGGTGAGGATAAATACAATAAAGGTAAATAAAATACCTAGGTGAACATGAGCTAAGGTAAATATCTACGTAACAAACTTGGTATGGCGAACTTTGGTATGATCCACATTGGTTCCATCTCTGCAACCCTCAAACCCGATCTCGCACTAAAATAGGCCCTTGTTTTTATTTTTCAAAAGTTTGCAAATTTTTAGTAACTCCTTGTATTTATATTTGGATAGGAAGTTATATAAAAGCCAAGGGATCCCTTAAAACCTATTTTGGGCCTCGAATTATTTCCTCTCACTCAAGCCTGAAGAAATTGTGCAAGTTATCAAAATTACCTTGGGGTGAAATTTGAATAATTCCATTGACTCGGATAGAGATGAAGAATGGTTTTAGAATGCGGTATGGTGATAAAATAGACCTTTATCAGATTTTGAAAATATAAAAAAAAGAATCCTAATGAATCAAGTGCATGATTTCAATACTAGATTTAATAAATCATTGAGAAGACTTCTGTTAATTTGAGGCCATGTGATGAATCATGTCGATAAAGTATTCATATGCATTTGATAAGAAATTTTCTTACTATTTGAGGGATAAGAACCACGGGACTTTGAGGAAGGCATTTACCATGGCTCTACAAATTGAGAACAACATTAAAGTAATTGGAGAACCTCCTAAGAGGGAGGGTGTTAAAATGATCAACCATGAGAAGCCTCAATCAAGTAAGATTTGTGGATCTTGAGGAAGTTTGAAGGACTTTGGTGGGGCCGTCAAGGAAATATCTTACATGCTAGCTAGGACAGAGAAAGGAATTAGACAAGGTTCTCGGGGTCAAGATAGGCAACAAGGACAATACATACCTGCAAATCATCCTAGAAATGATCGGAGGTCTCATGATAGAGGTAAAGGACCCATGGCATCTAGACAAACCCAAGCTAGGGAAAATAGAGTAGTGTTTGATCCTCTTAATGTCGAGTTGTTGTTAAAGATACAAATCAAATGGATTAATGTGACAAATTCTTCTTACCTTACCCACCATGTGAAATATATCACCAAGTTGAAGAAGCTGAAGATGATGAGAACACCAATGATGATGCATGCATTGTGGACTACTCTACAAGCTCACAACAAGGAGCAACTTCAACTGAGGTAATAAGTGCAAGAACAGCTATAAGTTTTTGGACTACATTCACCAGGTACCTCTTCTTCCTCCCTCTCATGCTTTAGAAATAGATATGGTACAAGAATTTTAACTTCCTAATAATGATTTTGAGTACCTAAGAGCTCTAATAATTAAGAAGTATGATGGAGGAATCCCATCGAAGAGGATAGACAACTATTAGTGAATGTTATTGTTTCCTAAAAGGAGTATAACATAAGAAGTAAAGTTGTCAAAGGGGTAGGGCCTCAAGCCAAACCAAAGACCCCTGTCTCGCCAATGTTCCAAAAAGAGGCTCCAAAAAGATGCATCTAGAAAAGGCCTGTTGTCTCAAGTAGAACTGGTGTTCCCACCCATGCCCAAAATGTTAAAAATCTTGTGCCATCTAATGAGTTTGTCAATATTTCTCCAAATTCTTCTTTTCCTAAATAAATTCCCTATGACATTGCCCAAGTCTTGAGTCGGATCAAGATTTCTATCCCAATGATTTAATTTCTTAGGATTTGTGAGCACAAAAGAGGGATTTTAGTATTTGGGATTAGAGGAAGATAGGAGTTCCCAAGGCAAAAATATAAATAATGTAAACACTCCTCCTCCAACCATTGTAGACCTTGAAAAACCACCAATATTAGAGGAGATAGGTGAACCACCTGAAGTTTACTTGGGAACATATTTAGTTGAGTATAAGTTAAATGTTGATCCATTTTTTACAACACTGATTATTAAAGATGATCATTCTTTGCACAATTGTATGTTTGATTCCGGAGCATCATGTAATGTTATGCCTATGGAAGTCATGAATGAATTGAGCATTAAAGTGATAGTATCTGTGGAAAGTGTAATGCAATGGATTCTAGAAATTACTGTTGTAGGATGTGTAAAAGGTATTGTGGTACAAATTGCATCTTATTCGAGTAAGAACTTAAAACTTGATGTTTTCATTGTTGATTTCCTTGCCAAATGGGGCATGATGTTATCAAGAAATTGGGTTGCAATTGTTGGTGGAATTTTTCAAATGGCTATGTATTTTTCCACCATTTCAATTGAAGGCACCCTTGTAAAGCTATATGGAGAGAAAAATATGTTACACCTCATTGAATATCCCAATAATACTTCTTATGAAGTGTTGTATGCTGATGTAGATGTTGATAATTTTGTGGGGTTTGCCAATGGCAAAGAGTAGAAGATTGATCAATGTAAATGTATTGAACAAGTAGCTCTACCTTGGACCTTGTTATTCGATGGAGCATGTTCTAAGTTTGAAAATGGTGATGGCATTGTTACGATTTCCCGAGCCAAGAAGAGTTTGTCTTTTCTTTCAAACTTAATGTGAATGCACTAATAACATTGTTGAATATGAAACATTTTTATTAGGATTTTGAATTGCATGTAAATATGGTATAAAGGATGTCATTGTCATCAAGGGGATTCAAAAGCGATTGTCAAGCACATTCAAAAGCGTATGCTACTAAAAATCATAGAATGAAACAATACAAGCATGTAGTATGGGATTTTATTGAAATGTTTGAATCTTTTAATATTGTGCACCATGATAGAAAGTTTAATGATGTTGTAGACAAGTTAGCATTACTAAGATCCAGATTTGGGAATCAGACGGTGTCTCCATTTTGTGAGTATAATGTTGAAATAATAACAAGGCCATCTTTCCCTAATAACATTAAAAATTGGAAAGTGTTTGATGATGATGCCTAGGTGAAATAGTTTGTAAAACCAAGGTGATTTTCTTTGACAAAAACATAGATTGGGAACCAATGGTGTGTGTTGCTGAAGGAAAGGAAACTTTATTTGGCAAAGACATCATCCAACTGAAGAAAAACATGATTCCCAGAGGTTTGGTGGCACTTGAGTCAAACTTTGATAATGTTGATTGCATTATTAAAAGGAGTATGTCGGTTTCAAGAGATGTGGAAGAGCATGACCTGGGCACAAAGGAAAAACCACGTAAAATCTGGTTAGGAAGTAATCTCGTGCAAGGAAGAAAAGCACATCCTACGTTTAATTGCTTTGAAGGAATATCAAGAATTCATAGCTTGGTCTTACTCTGAGTTGAAGGCATATAGGGAAGATTTGTTCCAACATGAGATTCCTCTTAAATCTAATGCCAAGCCTTTCAAGGAAAAAACAGATGCCCATCAATCGATCCTTTATTTGAATATGTAAGAAGAACTGAAGAAGTTGAGGGATGGAGGGATCATTCAGCCCACAAGGTACTCATCTTGGGTTGCAAACCTAGTGCCTATCAGGAAAAATAATGGTGATATAAGGCTATGCGTAGACTTCAGGAACCTGAATAAAGCATCATTGAAATATAATTACCCTCTGCTAAGCATGGATAATATACAACAATTGGTAACTAGTTACAATTGTTATCCACTCTAGATAGTTTCTACGGCTATAATCAAGTTGTTGTGAAGGAGTTAGAAAGAATAAAAACTACCTTTACTACTCCTTGGGGAACTTATTTCTATGCCAAGATTCCTTTTGGCTTAATGAATGTTGGAGAAATTTTCCAAAGAGAAATGTATGTAGCATTTTTGGTTATATTAATGACTTCATTGTTGTTTATCAAGATGATGTAATTGTTTTTTCCAAAAAATAAATGATCACTTGCAACACTTGGAGAAAATGTTGATAACGTGTAGAGAGTATGGCATATCATTGAATCCCAAGAAGTGCCACTTTGGAGTCCAAAAGGTGAAGTTGCTTGGTCATATTGTATCAAAGGAAGTGGTCATGATTGATCCGAGAGAGTGGAAGCCATCAAAGCAAGATTTCAATTCAAGAACTAAGAAGGAATTTAATCCTTATTTGGACAAATAAACTTTATCGAGAATATTTGTGTCTAACTTTGCTTGGTGACCATCCCCATTATTAGTATGAAGGACCAAGTTATCAAATGGGAAGAAGCTTCCATTCAAGATTTCAATGGGATCAAGGAAGCACTAAAGCATGCCCCTGTTTTGGCAGCTCCAAATTACAAAAAGCCTTTTCAAGTGTTTTATTTTTCTTTAAAAAACACCATTGCATTTGTCTTATTGTAGAAGGATGATGAAGGGGCTGAGAGACTAATTGCCTTTTTCGAAGAAGGAATTGCAAGAATCGAGTTGAAGTACACCATCATGGAGAAGCAAGAATTTTCTTGGTGAAAGCAACAAATGTTTTCAAACCCTACATCTTGAGCTCTAAAGTTGTTGCTTATGTTCCCCACACCATGGTGAAAGACATCTTATCAGAGATGGAGGTCTCAAGAAAAATATGCAGATGGGTGAACAAGTTGCAGGAGTATGACATGGATATCCAAACCACAAAATTGGTAAGAGGTTTGGGCCTAGCTAAGCTTATGGCTGAGAGAAACTTGTAAACTATTGAGGTGAATGAAGTAGAAGGAGAAAGGGTGGATGTCCTTGAAAATTTGGTAAGCTCTGAATGGTACAAGGATATAATATTTTATCTCAGACATCTATGTTGCCCTGAATATTTGAGTAAAAATTAGAAAAGAGCTCTTAAGTTAGCCTCTCAAAAATATGTCATTACTGATTTTGGGTTAGCTTGGAAGAACCCCAAGGGAGTGCTCTTGAGATGCATTACTGAAGATGAGGCCCCCAAAATAATTTGATCTCCATGGAGGAGTTTGTGGGGGACATTTTGTTGGAAGAGATTTACAACATAAATTCTTAAGGGTTGGTTATTGGTGGCCAACTATCTTCAAGGATACAACTCTATTGGTTAGGAAATGTGAAAGTTTCCAGCATTTTTGGAAGAATGAAAGCTTCAAGCTCCCTTCCTTTGCATCCTCTGTCATTTGAAGCCCCATTTAAGCAATGGGGAATGGATTTCAGTGGCAAACTTTCATATCCTTCCAATCTGGTCATAAACGGATTCTTGTAGCCATTGATTATTTCACTAAGTAGGTAGAAGCAATCCCAACTAAGAAGGCATCATACCAAGTTATCATGGACTTCATGCTAAATCAAATCATATGTATATTTGGAGTACCAATTAATCTTTTTGCTAATAATGCCATGAGTTTCATAGCCAAACCTTTGGTGGCAATGTGCAAATAGTATGGGATCAATCTAACATATGCTTCTAACTACAATCCCAAGGAAATGGAAAGGTTGACTCAACAATAAAAACTTGTGGAAGATCATTAGAAGAACCTTGGAGCTGAAAAAAAGGAAGTGGGGTGAGCAACTGAAGTTTGTTGTTTGGGCTAACAAAATCATTGTCAAAAGAGCTACTGGTAAGAGCCCATTTGAGTTGGTATATGGAACTCAAGCTTTGTTGCCCCTTCATTTGCAATTGTCTTCATTTCAATTTGTTCAACAAATTGAAGATAAAGTCTTAGCCCATATGATGCTCGAATCAATCAGATTATTGAATTAGATGAAGAAATAAGGGCATCCCATCAGTGACATGTGAAGTTCAAAGAAAATTTGAAGAAGTTATTTGACAAGAAGGTAACTCCCAGAGCTTTCAGCATTAGGATCTTGTGATTTTATGGGCTAACAAGCATGAAGATAAGGGAAAGTATGGTAAATTTGATTCATTGTGGATGTACCCTTATTCAATTGATATTCAAATTGGTGAAAATAACTTCTTCCTAAAAGACTTAGATGGGGAACTACTTGAATTTCCTATTAATGGAAGGCATTTGAAACATTTCCTTGATTGATTTCTCAGAATCAAGGTATACTCCATTTTATAGTGTATAGTTATTTTTTCGATTTTATTTTGTTTTTGTTCATTCTTGTCCTTGGTGACCTGGTTTTGTTTGTTTCTTTTTTTTTTTTAGAGGATGGTTATGGTTGTTTTGATTTGCAAGCTTATTCTTTGACTCCATTACCCAATGGTTTGTTTTTGGCACTTGGTCTACTATTTTTTCTTGTGGAACTCACAATGAGTGCCCATTCCCGAGTTGGAGCCGATGTTGGTGCTCAAATTAGTCTCGCCCCATTTTTCATTGAAATTCTTCAGTTTGCGGGCTCTGTCATGTTTTCTATCTAACCATATTAATGCTTGAAGACTGCATCATCCATTTGGTTGCCATGAAGCAGTCCCTTCCTTGAGTCGAGGATCACTTAAAAATCTAGATTTTTTTCATTCCTCTGTTCATGTGAAAGTGTATACGTAACTTGGGTGTAAAACTTGGGTTTCTCCTTTCCGCCATTTTCCATGATCACGTTTTTGTCCCTATCATTTTTGTCCCATATACCTATGCAAATGTGATTGGATGTAGCTTAGAGGATCATATTTGACCAAATTCTCTGTCCTTGAAGAAAGACTCATTTCAGGATCAAATGGTGATTTTCTTGCATTTTAGGGTTTGACAGGTGTATTTTTCTTAGTCAAATTTACTTCTCAAAGATCAATGGAAATGTGGCCCTTCTAGTTAGATGCGGCTTGGTGGGGCACTTTAAAAAATCTAAGGCTCACTTCAATGAAAATATTTTCCACGTGGAGGAATGACACTCATTTGAAAAATCACCTTTTGGTTTGGCCTTGGAGTTGTGTCGGGGAGACACGTGGAGGTTTCTGCTACCTTTCCCAGACTTAGACAAATTTTTCATGAGGCCGGTATAGTTTTGGCAGACCATGCACATGTGGAGGGCTAGCACTCATTTGAGGATCCACCTCAGGGTCCCACCTTAACAATTACGACAAAGACATGGGGATTATTCCCTGGCTCTGCTTTGTACTTAAAATTTTCAAAGCAATTTTGAAAGGCCTAGGACATGTGGAGGGACCATGCCTGTTTGGGGACCGGCCCCTAAGTTTTATTTTAAAGAAGCGACCAGGAGGACACTTGGAGGTTTCCACTCACTGTCCTTTGCTTAGACTCTTCAACGGCCAAAGAAAAATGTCTCAAACCATAGACACATGGTGCCTTCTACTGAACCTTCAAATTTTTCACAAACTCTGCTTTGGATTGAGACACATGTTGAGCCCACGCTTGTTTGGGGTCTCTGCTTTTGGGACCATCTCAAAATGTGCCATTGAGACATATGGAGGCTTCTCACTGGCTCCTTTTTACACTGAGACTTTTCAAAGGCCAAAAGGCATTTTTCTTAGGCCCAGGGCACGTGGAAGGCCCACACTTGTTTAGGACTTGCCTATGTGCTTCTCCTTTGCGATGCACACAAGGAAACACGTGGATGGATATGATATAAAGTTAAAAATGGGTAGAATCAATGGTTTTTGTGTATTGCATCTATTTTTACGCTATTTTTGCTCCAAGACAACTAGAGATGTGAATACGCACATTTTTCATTGTTCTTTGAAGAAATTCCTTATTATCTCTATCTCAAAGTGCCATTTGATGGATTCGGAACTTAATTTGTGAGTCAAGGATTGTTAAGGTCAATATTTTGAAGTTGGAATTGATCAAACACTTGCAAAAATGGAATGAAATGATGAAAGTGCAGCACAAAAAGATGAAAAAGGTTTTGTCCCGAGAGAAAAAAAAAGGATTACTGTCATATCAAGTCATGCAGAGTCTCGAAAAATGATTAAAAAGGGGATTTCTCACATGATAGAATCAAAATGATTAGAAGGATTTCCAAAACATTGTGGCATGGCATCCTAGTCATTAGTCGAGGGCCCAAGAAACGTGATCAGTTCACAATTGGTCCACTGCAACTTTCGGATCTGAATTTGTTAAATGTCACTTTTTGAAGCAAATTGTTAACAAGAAAAGGTCCCTTGAATATTATTTCTTTTGGGGAAATTGAGTGAGTAAAATGTATAAATGTAATGAGAATACTCTTGCAAATGGTTGGGGTTGAATTCTTAAGAGAAAATTTGAGAAAGTTGTCTTCCTAAGAGACCAAGCCGAGATAACTGTTATTTTATTCTATGTTATATTTTCTATCATGTCAAGTTGGTTGCAGATGTATAGCCATTGACAAGCACTGAGATTGCTCTGGAAGCTTTCCCTGCTTAATGAATCTAAGCAATTTTGAAATTAATTTGTGTCCAATCTCTAGCAATTTGTGTCTGCTTTGTTTTAGAATGTCTGTAAATAGTTTCTTTCATTCCTATTGCAATCTTACATTGAAATTTTTGTGAAATCACACAAGATCTCATCCCTATGACAGTTTAATGGTATTTGCAATTTCATTTCAAGAAGAGCCTTCATCTTGGATGAGATAAACAAATTTAAAATCAATTCACTATCATTTGTTGATAAAGATTGTTTGTAAGTCTTGGGTGTACCTTAGGCATGATTGATTAGAGACTTTGGTGTTTAATTGAGTCTTTCAATTCAAGCCTTCATGTTAGAGTCTCAAATGTGAAAACATGCTGATCTGGGCCTCCATTGAAGCACACCTTCTAGTTGAAGGAATGTCTTAACTGTTCTAAAGCTTTCGTTGTTGAGTTCTTCATTATTGTGAAGTCCCTTCGAAGATCCGGTATAATTAACTTTATCTGTTTCATCTCCCACCAAAATTATTCAAAAAAATGAATCCCTTGAGTTTAATGATGCTTGTAATTATTTGGTAAACCCTTGAAATATTGGTGTGATCCATGTTGGTTGATAGATTCCTAGTTCTTACAAAATTAATGATGTGTTTTCTATGTTGAATGTCTCTTATTCCTTTAGAATTAAAAATGTGATATGTTGATTCCCATAAAAGTAATAATGTGATATGTTTGACTCTTCCTTCTCATTAAAAATTAATTGATAAGATGATTCACCCAAACACCATAAAACTATAATTGAGGGGATTTGACTTTGAAACTTAACAAATAAACTGGAACATAGAAAAAGGGAAATGGTCCTTGCTTTATAACCTTGGTATATTTGAAACCGTAGTTTTGTCACCTACTGAAATTGTGAAACACCTTGTGGATAGTGATTTGTTCTAATTGCGTAGTACTCCTTGTTCACGAGATGTATGTGTTTCATACGTACCCAAAATTGTAAGGTCTTGTCTTTGCGGAGGAAGTGTAATAAGTGCCCCAATGATGATACAGGTCTCCTCGCAAGGTGTTCGGGATCCGGAAAAGCCCTCGGAGTATGCGTTAACATCCCGCATGCCTCGCTTTGCCCCCGCGCCCTTTGTTTTTCCCTTTCTTTCCTCTTTCCTTGGCCTTTTGACCTTCAGTGACGAAACCGCCGCCCTGCAGGGAGGCGGTCTCGTGACCGCCGCCCTGATCAGGGAGGCGGTCCTGTAACCGCCGCCCTGAGCAGGGCGGCGGTCCTGTGCGCGTTTTCCAGAACGTTCTTTTGACGCGACCCGCGTGAAATATCAACGCTTTACCAGCTTTTCTTGCCGACTTGAGCACGCATTTATGTTTTTGGTCCCCTGGAATAGTGTTTTTCTTTTGTTTAATGTTTAGGAGTTCAGTTTGGATTTGATCTCTGCATGTTTGGATTCCTATAAATGCATGGTTTGTGCACATGCAAATGGCCCCTGAATTTAGCTCTGAATTTTGCTCCAAAGTTTGTTTTGAATTTCTTGTTGCAGTAGATCTAGTTTTCTTTTGCTTAGAATTCTTAGATTTCTCATTGAGTGCTTTGGCTAGTATTGTGTTGCAGCTGGTAAGCCACATATCCAACTTGTGCAAGTGCAAACATTATTTGAGCCACCATTTTAACTCCAATTTTCATGTTTCAGTGCTATGGTCTTTTAGCTTGCTTAAGATTGGTAGCATAGGTTGTTACAGGTTTGTTTTAGCTTTGTGTTACTGTTGGTAAGCCACAGATCCAACTTGTGCAAACAGTATTACTGTTTTGGAGTAGAATAGTCTAAGGCAGCCATTGAAGTTGCAGGTTTTGCTCTTCATACAGACTAGTTTCAGGTTCTGGATACTTTTGTTGCACGATTCGCAGTAGACCCCGCTAGGAATTGTATAGGCCAAGCTCTGTACTCTTGCGCCATCCCTCTCCTATCCGCACTCTATTCTGTCTGCATTCCAAAGGCTGTCCATTGATCCAAATACTTATTCCTGTTGATGCAAGCATTCCACGCTTTTCTGGATTCACGTGAGCACAAAGAACGTGGAGATCATACTGAGGGGACAAGAACACACACACCGTCGGATTCGCCACTGTTCTGCGAAATCCAGGTTCCATCTTTCAAAGTTTTAGTTAGAACTTATCAAATAAAGTAGTTAATCGCTTTATTTAAGTTATTTCCATTCTCGATATTGCCAGGGAAGTTGTGGGGATTGATAGTTTCTGAGAAACTATGATTCATTCCTCACTTCTGAGGTAGGATCGAAGAATCTTGCAAATAGATTAGTTATTTCGTTGTTTAGAATAGATATACGAAATTGCACATAAGGACAAACTTGCTACACTGGCATTTATTTTGTTTGTTTTACGTTGTTAGTTTAGTTATCAATTCTAAATATTTTAAATAGCTGCTTTCTTATAAATTGCCAGAAAATACAAAAAAAGAAATTATATATGTTAGAAGTACACTTAGTTTTTACTTTATTATAGTTTGTCTCATTTCCGCTTTTGCATGACAATTACGGGACCCAGGGAGCCCAGGGAATACATTTTCGAGCCAATTGTGCCCCAGCCCAATACCGTAGTGGCAATAACTGATATTGACCAAAACCTTAGGATACAAGTCTTCCAAACAACAACAGACTTCCAACAGATCAGGTCACAGTTGAGAGGGTTAAATATCGAAGACGACCAAGCACATCTGTTTTGGTCAAATCAGCCAAACTACAGGTTATCCTAGAAAACATCCGCATGACTGTAGAAGGATTTGAAAGAGAACAAATATTCGGGTGCGATCCTTTAGTTCCACAGCCAGACGCTGGAGACACCCTAGTAGATATAGATACCAGCTTAAGAATCCAAGTCGCTAGAACACCTGTGAGGTATTCTGAGAAAATCGCACAATTGCTGATTCTAAACGTAGAAGCTGAAAAGGCTTACGACTACTGGATACTAGGGATCAGAACTTGATCTCCCGTATGACCATAACGGGACCGCAACAACCAAGAGTCTATGGTTGTGATCCCCAGATCCCACAGCCCAACGAACCCACGAGTCAGTTAGATATAAACACTGGCCTTCGTACATTAGTATTTCAGTCTACTCCGATTCCACCTCTCATCATTCAACAGTTATCCCTACTAGACACAACAGCTAACAAAGCTAGAGAATTTTGGACTAGGCCAGAGAATCGTCCATAGAATCGACCATATTTACCATATGACCCTATCAGGAGAAATACACGAAACCATCCCGGGTCATTTTCCACGCATCCCACAACCCATAGATCGAATCACGCCAGAGCTCGATATTGATTGGAGCCTTCGAGCAGTCATCCTCGCTGATCGATCTATCACACCAGTCCAAGTTAGAAGGGCCTTCTTTGCCTTAGATTCGCAAATACCATTAGTGCGTGTCCAAGACATTAGATTGCCTGACTAGTTTGTCTGCGCATTCTACCCCCACCGGCTGTCTCGGCACGACCTCGGGAGGTCGGGTACGCGGAAGAGTCACGTGTTGATTCCCACGCTCACCTGTCGCTTTTCCGACGTACAAAATTGGTGAACCCGACGTGAATCAAGCAATTCTTTCACCTTCTCTTTGAGAAGTTTTATCTTCTCCAAATCACCTTCGCTCCTTCCCATTATTCTGCGGGTATTCATATACCCCCCGAATATGTCGGGATTCGATGCATACGGCAGACCCCTCTTGGGTCTTGAGGCATACTACGCCCAACAGAATAGGCAATCATCACCCTCACTCTCAATGTGGGGCGACAACTATTCAACTAACCAATTGTCAACACAAACACCAAGGACTAGATATAACTCGTCCTTTCAAACAGAGGGGTTGGAGCAAATTGCTCAAACACAAACAGAGCCTTCAGGCTCAAACAATATGACATTGACTGGAGAATCTGCTTCATCTCCTCAGGTATTACTCAGACCACATATTAGTAGACAATCGGATCCATACTTGGTCTTGGATGATGGACAATCAATACCTTATCCTAGGAGTGAACAACGCTCCCGGGGTATGTACCCACCATAGGAGGTTTTAAGTACAACTGAGACCCATTTTCAAGAAAATACCTCTACAGGAAATATTCTTGGAGAAACTTGGCAAGATAGCAATCAGTTCATGACAGGCTATCACATGCCTATACAACACCGGGACATACAACAAACGCCACCAAGGCACGATATCATGGCTTCACCAAACGAAGTCATTTCAAATCTAATGGAAAAGGTTAGAGGATTAGAACTTGCCCAAGCAAGTCAAAATTCAAAAATCATACAAACAGGGAATTCCAATCCTCCGCACCATCCTAGCCAAGTGGATCTCCTCACAGGAGTAGGCACACTGGGTATGACTCCTCAATATTCACAACAAGTGCCAACTAGACCCACAATCGCTAACACTGTTCCTCTTGGTCCAGTACAGAGCAATCCATTCCTAGATAGTACCCCTTCGTACTTAAACATGTACTCCAAATCACCACAAGGGGATTTGTACTCATCCCCCGGCGTGTTTACTCAAATGCAGGGATTGCCTTATGCCCCTGCCAACGCGTACGTTACGCCATATCAACAACCCCTTCCGCCACCACAGGCACCATCAATGGTTGAGACATATGCGATAGGGACTTATTCAGAATATTTAAAGGAGCCCTTAGATTTCGCCATACGAAGCGTTATGCTTCCAAGGCCTCTTCCCGATTTGCCCAAATACAAAGGAGAAGGAGATCCGAATGCGCATATCAAAGCTTACGCTACCGCCATTCGTGAATTACTCCCATGGGATGGGGTTGTTGCTAAAATATTCCCCAAAACGCTGGAAGGCATTGCCCTCGATTGGTATTACAGAATACCTGAGGCTTCCATACATTCGTTCAAACAACTCGTGTCTGAATTCATCAAAGCCTTCGACATGAACAAACTATTAAAGACAGGAATCAGGGAGTTCTTGCACATCAAACAAGAACATAACGAGTCTGTCGCCCATTTCATCCAAAGGTGGCGTACAGTCCTTTATTCCTCGGCAAGCGCTCCAAACATGGATCAGATGGAGCTATGCGATTTATTCCTTCATTCTCTTAGCAGAGAAGTGAAGGAAGAAGTCCAAAAATTCCCACTGAGGACTTATGACGAGGTGCTTGAAAGTGCTCTGCGAATTGATCAAGCAGCAATAGATAGCGGCCGTAAGACGTACGGAGCAAACGGGAGGTTAATCACCTCTTCTCAAAACACTACAACCACCACAAGCGTCAATCAAGGACCCAAAATCCTTAACAAAAATCGTGGGGTAACAACAGACGGGGTAACTGACCAGCCCAAGAGGGTAAATATCGTTAATACTCCGTCACAAACAAACAACCAAAGAAACAACAATTTTGTCCCGACGATTAATACGGTGGATTTTAACAATCCACAACAACAACAACGGCGAAATCCCATGCAAGGACCAAGCCAAAACTCATTTGGTTACCAAAACCAAAGTCAAAACCAAAAACAACAATTCCAAAACTTTGGTCCTAATAGGCAACAGTTTGACCGGAATTTTAGGCCACAATACACACCAAACCAACAAAACGGGAATTATAATCCCAATTCTTATTGTGGTTTCCATAAAATTCAAGGGCATGACACTAGAACGTGTCGTGATTACAACAAATTCATGCAACGCTTGCCAAATGAGCAAAAACAATTTTTTATGGATATGTTCTTAGCAGATCCTACGTCACCAACGGCAACTACCTTCGCAGGGGCAGTTTCCCCTCAGAACGCCCCTCTCAAGATCTTTAATGATCCACTCCCAAACCATGATAATGATAGGTTGAAACCAACTGGAACAAACAAAGGTGCAATAACAGGAAACAACGATCACGAGGCCTCAACCTCGCTAAATCCGTTAGTTGCACCACAACTAGGAAGTCAACCACGACCTAAGGTAGTTGGATTAGTAGAGTTAGATTCCGATTTACCCGTTGAAGCAATTACGAGGACACGAGAGTATTTCTCTCAACCAAGTCCAAGCCATCTTCCGGAAGCTGATAACATCCAACAAACCGTAACAAAACCTATGGGTGCTTACGATCTAATTAATGATCTAACAAAAACCTTCTCGCATATTTCATTCCTTGATTTACTAAAGAATTCCCCTGCTCACAGGGCTGCTCTTTTAGAGGCATTAGGTTTGGGCCATTTAATTAGCATCACTCCACCACCAGAAGCACAAGTAAATCATATAGACTTTGATGTTTATCCTCCAGGACAAGCAGATAGGGATGTCGAATTCATATTCGAAATAAGTAAAATGCCTACAGATGCTGAGATCGCACGCCGAGGTGATCCAGCCCTACACTTGCAAGTACAAGTTTATAATAACTATGTAAAACGGGCAATGGTTGATGACGGAGCTGCGGTTAACATAGTTCCTTTCTCTTTTCTCCAAAAATTGGGATATGGAGAAACAAACTGTTCTACTACACGAAATACCTTGAGAGGCTACGACAGCCTTAAAGCCACATCGATAGGAACTATAATACTACCAGTCACCTTAGGACCTAAAACAATCCTAACTGAGTTTTATATTATAGATCGGGAAACTAACTATAATATGATCCTCGGCCGACCATGGATACACCGCATGAAGGCAATCCCTTCCACGCTATTTCAAGAAGTAAGATTCCTGCATCTGGGAAAGGTATTTGTAGCCAAAGGCGATCCAAAGCCATTTGACGTACACCTAGCTGATTTAAAGAAGAGACCAGGTGTACACTCAGAATTCGAACTGCCAACAAACCAACTTAACAAACCCTCCGACTCAAAGCCAGAGGAAAAGTTGATACCTACAACGGATCTTGAAACTACCAACATAGTCCAAACAATTCCAAAAGGTAAAACTAAAGAGACAGTATCATTAGAGACTACTGCGAAGATCGTTGAATTAATAGAACAAGATTCACCAATATTCTTACCATTCGATTCAGTAGGCATAGGATTTTCCTTAGGTGTTGGTTCCTTGCCAGCAGAAGATCTCTGTATGGTAGAAGTAGAGTGTGCAAACACAGCAGATACACCTACATCCATACTCCCAGCTAAGTATTGGACTCTCCATTTCGATGGAGCTAAATGCCGTTATGGAGCGGGGGCAGGTATAATTCTTACCTCGCCCGAAGAGAAGGTCCTCCCATTCTCTTTTAAATTAAACTTTGAATGTACAAACAACGGCGCTGAATACGAAGCCCTCCTCCTTGGCCTTACCTTAGCCAAAAGAATTGGTATCGATAATATCAGAGTTTTAGGAGACTCGCAATTAGTTGCAAACCAAGTTTCAGAGGTATATGAAACTAAAGCCGAACACTTGCAACTTTACAAAAACGCTGTATTAGATTTAAGCAAAGCGTTCAACTTCATATCCATCGAAGCAATTCCACGAGAGAAGAATCTTCTCGCCGATTCGATAGCAACTTCGGCATCACGCTTCACTCCAAGCAATGAGCTAGAAGATACTCATTTCACGGTATCCATTCGTAACGAACCATTAATAAAAACGATGAAGGATCCTCTTTCAAACGGAAGTGAATCTACCATCCTAGACCATGTTGGAAATGATGCGGCTACTTTGGATTACTTAAATGCCCTTGCAGCATTACATCTCTCCTATCACACGCTGGATTTATCCCTGATCCCGCATTCATCTTCCTACTTCGGAAATCCCGTAACGAATCTTCCCTCGCAAAAAGAACCTAATATATACGTGGTGGAAAACGGGGATGATATAGATCTACCTCCGGCACCACCAGAGTTCGAAGAGGGTAATGCCTCTTTAATTGAAGAAACAATCGATGTCAACATCGGAACGGAAGATGAACCAAGAGTTTTAAAGTTAGGTTCTTCATTAACCCCAGAGGAAGTAGAGATACATACTCGGGTTCTCAGAGAACATCAGAAGGCATTTGCATTTAATTACAAAGAGATGACCGGAGTCGCACCCCACATTGCGGTGCACAACCTCGTCACTAGATCAGATGCAAAGCCTATTAAACAGAAATCAAGACCCATGAAACCCAAAGTAGCTCTCATGGTAAAAGAGGAGGTGATGAAACTCCTTCAAGTAGGATTCATCAAGCCAGTTGACTACTCCCAATGGGTATCCAACATCGTTCCCGTTCTCAAGAAGAATGGAAAGATACGCATCTGCATAGATTTTCGAGATATCAACAAAGCTTGCCCTAAGGATGACTTCCCATTACCATCCATAGGCGTTATTGTTGATCAACAAGAGTTTTGAACTCTTGTCTCTCATGGATGGATTCTTGGGATACAATCAAATCAAA
>CM031240.1:45580490-45699364 GCA_018340775.1 Taxus wallichiana var. yunnanensis
TGTTCTAAAGAGGTACCCAAGTCTAGTAAACATTTAAATAAAGCATTGGTTGAAAGCGAAGGGTAAGACTACTATCTTAACTTATAACGTGCAGCTTACATAGTATATTTCCTTTCCATCAAACATTTAAATATGGTTACATATTATTAATATAGTCTTTCTATGCAGTAGTCATAGCCTAAGTAGTGTGTGTATATGAGGTAATGGATAGTACATGATTATTATATTGTGTATTCTTTTTTATAAGGGAATGGATGTCTTCCCTTTGATTATTTTACCACGACAATATTTTGAAGGATTTGATCATTTCCAAGTATTTGAACAATGTTATTGTGAAGATAGAGGTTGAAATACACATAGAGGAGACATTTTATTTTCTTTATTTGTTAAAATGGAGGTTTAAATGCATATATAGGTCAAGGATTTTACGTTTTACTTACTTATTCAGAAATTATTGCAAGCCTGTGTTTTTTTTTGGTTAAATTTATTCGTGGAAACCCCTTGTGCATAGGATTTGAAATCTTGACATTCCGTATTTGAAATCAATCATTTAATTATAAATTGATCAGTTCTTTATCTTTTTATGTCAGCAAGTCCACGCTGTGAATTACATTAGATTTTTTTTGTTTTGGAGTGAATCTTTTTAAGGGGTTGGTCGCCCTATTCGTTGCACTGGTTGGTGTCATAGTTGTATCCAAACTCAGATCTAAGAAACTAAAGTTGTCATCGTGTCCCCTAGCTGTGCCCGTTTTTAGCAAATGGCTCCAAGCTGGGACAATTTGAATCGCCGCAATCTCTACGACCTCGCTAAGAAATATGGCAAAATATGTCATTGAAGATGGGGTCGAGGAATCTGCGTGGTGGTGTCGTCTAAATTTGGCCAAGCATGTGTTGCACACGAAGGGGGTGTAGATTGCATCTTGTACCTGAAAGTGGTGTTCGACATCTTCATCGGAAAAGGACAAGACATGGTGTTCACTGTGGCTGCGAGGGAGTATTGAGGAAGATGTGGAGTATCATGAGGGTGTCATTTTTTACCTTTGATATTATCAATTCCACTTGAATGAATTTGTGGATGCAACGATACGGCCTGCATGACAAGTGTCAGAACCTAGCAGTTTCCCTCCCCTTTATATTATTTGGAGTACTACACCTTTGGCATAATTGCATATAATTTCATGCGATGGAGATGAATGCAAGGGAAATCTTTTTCTTGTTGCATTCCCAAGTCTTTATAAAACATTTTGCATGTTTTGAATCCAACTTCTCCAACCGTTGGTCCTCTACGACATTGAATAAGGATATCAAAACAAAAGCTCTATCCAATAGTGTTGCAGTGAGGATTTCATTAAATATATTTGCCTCATCTATTCTTCTTACGCTAGAACTCGACACCTATTCTCGAGCGCAGAGGAGGCCTTACAAATTCCACCTATTGCTTCAAATGAAATACTGTTCGAAGAAGGATTAAAGGCATGCATGACATATCTATCAGCAATTCCATGGACTCCTATTCAAACCATCAAAACCGAAGCTCTTCTATCGCATCTATACCTGATGATTTAGCTGTCAAGCCTACAAGGGACAAATACGACTCTTTTGACCAAGATATAAAATGCAAAGTTGTTAAGCATCGGACCTTGAAAAGAAAGGGATGACCCCATATATATATGAGCACCGTGGATAATATACGAAACAGGACCGACCAGATATGCGATTTCAAGAATGAGGAGAGACAATGATACATCTACTGTGCCTTTGGTAGGGATTGTGGGGGTGCAAGGAAATGCAAAGAAAGCAAAAAGGGGATGCCTCGGAAGTGCCAAAAATCTTAAAACGTCAACGGTATGCACTTTCCTTCCATTCTTCCTTTGACACAAGAATTCATCCGATTCATTTGAGCGGCATTTTTGTATGCGTGGCATTGATTTTGCGTCGATGTGGGTTGAGGCCGAGGGTCTCGAACGAGCGATCTTTGATATACCCGTAAGTTACGATTATCGCTTATAGATGATTATCGCGCCCAAGTAAATCTCACAAATCAGCGGTTGATGTGCAACCGTACATGACGTTGAAATACGCCAAACTATGGGACGTGGATCTGTCTGTGCATGTCAGAAGCCCGAGGGCTTTCCCACTGTAAGAAACAGGACCGACCGATATGCGATTTCAAGAATGAGGAGAGACAATGATACATCTCTGTGCACTGGTAGGGATTGTGGGGGTGCAAGGAAATGCAAGAAAGCAAAAAGGGGATGCCTGGAAGTGCCAAAAAATCTTAAAACGTCAACGGTATGCACTTTCCTTCCATTCTTCCTTTGACACAAGAATTATGTCAGATTCATCTGAGCGGCATTTTTGTATGCGTGGCATTCAGTTTTTGCGTCTGATGTGGGTTGAGGCTGAGGGGTCTGAACGATGCTGATATACCCGTAAGTTCTGATTATCGCTTATAGATGATTATCGCGCCCAAGTAAATCTCACAAATCAGCGGTTGATGTGCAACCGTACATGACGTTGAAATACGCCAAACTATGGGATGTGGGTCTGTCTGTGCATGTCAGAAGCCCGAGGGCTTTCCCACTGTAAGAAACGCCTTTGGCGTAAAAAGCAACACAGCAACACACATGCCAAAAATATTGTAGTCGTCATAATTTCCGTTTCCGTTTTAGTCGTTAGATTTCAACGTATTATAATCTCTACCTTACACGAAAGAAATTGTGTCACAGAGGACAAGGCTCGTTTCAATTGTAAATGCCTCCGGCGTAGTAAAAAGTTTCAAATTAGTTTTATAAAGGTCGTCTTCGCCATTATAGTTGCCATATGCTTACATACAATTATTGAAATACATGGAAAACAATTAACGGAGACAAATCTGGCACGTGCCTATTATATATTCTTACACTTTGCAATGGTTAATACAACAAACACCTTACTCTTGTTTGCGTGACCTGAAAAACAAACAATTAGCGGGCTCGGAAAAAATAATTCAAAGAATTTTGCTTTATTTATTTCAGTAACATTAATCTCTGTTGATTTTACACAGATTTTAGCGAATCGTTCTCTCTTTCATCCCCTAAAACAGCCCCTTGGGAAATCCGCATTAGAACCGACGGTCACATGGTGAAAGGTTTTCTCGGTTCAAATCTCTCGGCTCTGGCCTCCTTTTTGACCTCCAAGCCTTTGAGGGGCGGAATACAGCGTCGCTTCCAAATATTAATTTCAGATTCCTCTTTTGGAACTGCCTCCAACATATAAGACTCAGATTTAGCATCGGTTGGACCTTCCTCCACATAAACGCTGCCAAATTTAGCGTCGTAAGAATCCGAAGTGTAGCGTTTGATTTGTTCCACAGAAGGATACCTTATTTTACCAGCCTCGCCCTTATCAAATCAGCGGTTGATGTGCAAACCGTACTTGACGTTGAAGTAAACCAAAAAAATTTTTACTATGTTTAGATAATGTTTGACAAAAAAAAATGTGTTTTGTTGTTATGCCTGGATCTTCGTTTCATCAGGTTCTTTGGAGCATATTCCACTGAACATTAAGAAAAAATTGTTTTCCTTGCGACATCGTGATTATTATGTCTTAACCTCCAACCAACAATTAAACTTTGAGATGATAATATTTTCCTTTTGAACACAAATATATTATAGAACAAAAAAGCGGTGTATGATCTGATAAGCGAAAATGCGGAGGATTTGCAGAAACCCACATAAACGCGGTAATTGAATGAAAATGTGCTTCTTCTCACATGCTTCGATTTTAATTAGCTATTCTACTCGAAAGTGGAAGAAACCAACCTTTGAAAGGTGACGATTTTTTTTATCACGCGGCGAGCGAGAAATTTCGTGAGACCGGTTTGCCTCTGCAAAGCCAATGTTTATAAGGAAAACGAAGTGTATTGTGCAAGAAAAATGAAAGAATAGTGAAGTTGTGTGTTGCTCTTACTCATCAAGCGCGTTCAGCGATTTTGAATTTCAATGCAATAAATGACAATCGCGGTATTCAACATTAATCGTCCGCAATGTCTGGCCGACATTAAATTCAAACACTTTCAGGGCACCTTGGTTGTATGAATTTGTTCATTGTATGGGTTTGTTGAGAAATAACACAATGAAAATTACTTATAGAATATGAATTTCCATGGGTTTTCCTCTTGCGCGTGTTATTTTTGTCGATGCAACACATACTTTTTGCCATTTTCGCGCTTAAAACTTATTTCCCTCAATTTTTAATGATGAAAGTTCCGTGCGGTTTACGGTGTGCAGCATCATGTTTATATTTTTGTGAAAACATTTGAAATCACATTCGAAGTTGTATTCATATCTCACATAATCTATAATCTATAGGGCATATCTCGCGAACATGGTCATCGGTGTATCTTGATCCGGAATGCGGTGTATCTTGATCAATTATTGTCTTTGTATTTTAAAACTAATCTAAATTCATATCATTTGTGTATGATTCACCTCTTTTTCAAATAGTCTAATTGAAAGTATAATTACATGAAAGTCTTTTAAAATCACATTGAATCATCAAAAAGGTACTATTTTTTTTTCTATTTTATGGGTATATTTTTTTAGATAGATCTATACATGTTAGTTTATATGTTTTATTTATATAACAAATCTAAAAGTAAAAACGAAAACAAAACTAACTTAAAAGATTAATATCTCCGCACTAATTATCTTGAATTTACTTCCGAAGTAATATCCTCACACATTCACAAGTAATATCTTTATAATATTTGTAGTTAAGGAAAATATATGTTGTTTCAAAATAGTAGAAATCTAAAAGATAAAAATTGAATAACTTAAAAAATTGACCAATTAGACTCTTCATTGGTTGAAAAAATAAATTTATCTAATATTAAATAATTGGGAATTGATAAAACCTTACAAGAAATTTCTACACTAAAGCAAGTTTGATTCATATCTTGCTCTTATATTTCTCTAAAACATTTGATGAAATAAATCATAATGTATTATGTATGATTCACCCTGATTTCCAATATTGTAATTGAAGGTATAAGTACAAATCTCTTTTTAAATCCCACTCTCTATTGAATCATTCTTAGTATCTAGTTCTTCGATTTTGTATCTAAAGTGAGAGAAAAAAACTAAAAGTAGATCAAACTCAAAAAAACTTATAGAGCTTGAACTCTTTACAATTGAATTAATTGAAGAACTTTGTCGTATTTAATGTCTCTTCTAACAAATAGAATTAAAATATATATATAGAATTTCATAAACGATGATTCCAATGAAAATAGAATTAACAATATTTAATTATCCCACACAACTTTCAATAAAAGAAGCCAAAAATCTACCTAAAATATTATACAATATATATATATATATATATATATATATATATATATATACGCAAAACAAAAATTCAAAGTATGTGGTGAAATGTGATGAAACTAGTTGTAGAGTAAGTCAAATCGGTCAATAGGTTGTGTGGATTTGTCAAAGCATAACTCTTGGCAAGGCTTGAGGTTGAGATTTGTCAACATAGGGGATGGAGGTTTGGATTACATAATTCAAAACTCCCCCTTTGATAATTGAACCCTATTTATAGAAGATCCTAAGAATCAAATTTGTAGAAGCATGAATTAATCAATAATCTTCATTAATCAAATACTAATTGACCATGTTTGAAATATTGAGTAAAAACCCATGTAAAACCTAATCAATTTGGAGCTCTAGATTTGGTAAGGGACGAAGCGAGGCGGAATTCAAGGCTATGGGGAGTGGTATCGAGAGCCCTTTTGTGTTTTCTGAAACTTCTGGTGGTTTTTAAATAGTGCTTGTTACTTGTGCAAGCAATGAGATCTGTCTTTCTGGGAGACGTGGTTTTTGAGATGGTGGTTTCGCTCCCATATCCCCTACTAGTGATGGTGTGAACGGTGGCAAGTTACATGGTGGCTCATCACCTGGATAAGTGTGCTATGGGATCATCTAAGAGCTCACGAGGATCTCAAGGTGTTTTTTGACCTCGAACAATGTGCATCCTGAACATCGCGACTTTATTGGTGTTTACTTTCATAAGGGTCCCCTGCTCTCTAAACCAAAGAAACATGTGGTTCACGTCTCGGTGCTTGTCTAGTGGCTATACGACACTTTATGAACTTATTCGGAGGTAGGATTGGAGAAAATCGCACCCTTTTGTAGCATAAGATGATTATATTGAATGATAAACCCCTTGTTCATGACTCTTTCAAGGATGAATTTTAGGTGAAAGGAAATAGGAATAGTGGCTTTCTAGATTCCAAGAGTTACAATTTGATGGCTTACGAAAAATCTACCCCATCAGTTTGGTTTAGTGAAGAGCTAGTTCTATCTCGAAGATGCTTTCAAGAGAAATGGTTTGATATGCATATTTAACAAATTTTATCCAAGTCTCATTAGTGCTTCATGCTTGAATATTGAGGTAATGGGTGATAGGCACTCCAAAAGATTGTATGTATTGCTATATCTCAAGAATACAGAGCACACGCCTTTATATAGGCCGAGAGGGAGGCAACCGTGGGAAAACGGTTATACAACAGACCATTAACAAATATAAACAAATGTATTAATGCTAATGCGCTAACATTCCCCCCCTTAATACATTGCTCTTACAAATGTACCCCCTAAATAAATCAAACTTCACCTTGCCGAGAGGCTTGGTGAGAATATCTGCAATCTGAAAATCGGTAGAGGCGCGTCTTTGGGCTGAATTTGGTGGTTCAAGACCTATTCACGAATGTAGTGACATTCGACCTCAATATGCTTTGTTCGTTCATGGAAAATAGGATTCTTCACAAGCTTCAACACACCTTGATTGTCACAGTGAATGATGGGAGGTTTCTCTTCAGGAATCCCTATATCTGCAAGAATGTGACGTAACCAAATTGCTTCGCACACAGCTCCTCGTGCAGCGCGGTATTCAGCCTCAGTGGATGAGAGAGCAACAACAGTTTGCTTCTTGCTGATCCACGAGATAGGTCCAGATCCGAGATGAAAAACATATCCTGAAGTGGATTTCCTGTCATCAACGGATCCTGCATAGTCCGAGTCTGTATATCCCTGTAAGAAGAACTGAGTGTTCTTCTGATACTCCAGACCAAAGTCAACTGTACCTCGGACATATCTCAACACATGCTTTGCTGCTATCCAATGACATTTCTTCGGCTCCTGCATAAATCTGGTGAGATAGCTCACAACAAAGCAAAGATCAGTCAGTATAAGTCAAGTAAATGAGACTCCCCACAAGCTTCCTGTAGTGAGTGCCATCTACCTGTGGTGAATCCTGGAATCTAGATAATTGCAAACCTTTTTCCATAGGTGTGGACATTGGTTTACAATCTGACATTCCATACTTTTCCAGGAGTGTCTTGGCATATTTCATCTGGGAGACGAAGATATGATTCTTCTTCTGCCATATCTCCAAGCCAAGACAATAGTGAAGTAGCCCCAAATCAGTCATGTCAAGGATTTCTTCGATCATTCTTTACATCATCTACAAGATTGTCAGTACCTTCCCGTGATCACAAGATCATCTACGTACAAAACCGAGAATGACAATCTCTATTCCTACCTTCTTGATATACAAATTTTTATCCGAGGGGCTACGAGTGAATCCATCTGCTGCAATAGGTGATCATCAATTTTTATATACCATGCCCTAGGTGCTTGTTTGATTCCATAAAGAGACTTT
Source organism: Taxus wallichiana var. yunnanensis (assembly GCA_018340775.1). NCBI lineage: Eukaryota > Viridiplantae > Streptophyta > Pinopsida > Cupressales > Taxaceae > Taxus > Taxus wallichiana. Next base: position 45,588,198 of record CM031240.1, read on the forward strand.
ATCGATGACATACCTTCTATGGTTAATGCTCGTCTACAAACCCTTCAGTTGGGCCATGTACACTTCTTCTTGTAGATCACCATTTAGAAAAGCACTCTTGACATCCATTTGCTGAAGTTTCCATCCATTTTGTGCTTTTGCCAAAGTGCACATACTGACTCGATGGTTTTGATCTTCGCAGTGGGTGCAAAGGTCTCGTCATAGTCAATTCCTTCTTGCTTTGAGCATAACCCTTTGCAACAAGTCGTGCTTTGTGTTTGTCGATTGAACCATCTCATTTTATATTTTGTTTTGAAAATCCATTTGCAGCCAATGGATTTCTTACCCGAGAGCGAGATCGACAAGTTCCCACGTCTCGATTCTCGAATCGGGGAATCATATTCAGCATCCATAGCCTATTTCCACTGTGGTTGGTCTAATGCCTCATGAACAGTGTCAGGTTCGGTGCTCTCAACAACTGAACTCATGAGTGCAAAATTTACCTCATGTCTCGCTTGACTTCGTGTTCTAACTCTCGTAGAAGTACCAGGGAATTGAGTTTAGGTGTGCATCCCCGATAGTACTTTGGACCCATTTCGGACGTTGGTGCTGCTGATGTGAAGATGTGCTTTTCCAAAGGTGCCAAGATCAACAAACAAGTCTCCACTCAAAGCTCTTCTTCTCTCAGAAGAATCATCTTTCTCATCATCTAGATGTGTGAGCAATCTATGTGACGAGGTCGATGTACTAGATCTCCATTGTGTGGCGGGGAGTCAAAGGATGACTCATCACATACCATATCTTGACTCTCGTAGATCTTCTTCGTCTCGGATCCATGAGACGATATGCCTTTGAGGTAGTACTATACCGCAAGAAAACACATGGCGTGTCTTTGGATCGATCTTCTTCCTTCTCTTATCCGGAACATGCATATATGTAGTCTGACAACCAAAAACTCTCAAATGATGAATAGAAGGTTTACAACCAGTCCATACCTCTTCCGGTGTCTTTTTCTTATGCAAGATCTTCGTAGGTGCCCAAATTGAGTAAATAAACTCCATACTGCTCTGGATCTACTTCTGCCCAAAAAATGATCCTCCAACTTGGCGATCCGAGAGCATAGAGCATACAAGCCATCTCCATGATGATCTGTTGTGGCGCTCGAAAATCCCGTTACTGTTGGGCGTATAGGGAGTAGTCAAATGTTGTTGAATGCCATGTTGCTTTAGGTATGCTAAAAACTTCTTTGACACAAATTCCCCCTCGATCTAGCGGAGGAGAAGAAGAGGCTTCCCTGGATCGCCTGGTGGCTTGCTTGGTAGAAGGTCCGGAAATTTGCAAGTTCCTCACTCTTCTTCCGAAGGAAATATACCCACATTTTCCATGAGTAATCATCAATGATGAGCTGAAAATATGTAAAACCTTGAAAGCTAGTGCAAGGGTCTGCATGATCGATGTGAATGACTCAAGAGGCTATGTAGAATGATAAGAGCTCTGTTTGAATGGACCTCTATGTTTTTTTTCCCTCAAGACATCTTGAGAGGAATGGGAGAGAGGAGGAAGCCCTCTTACCATTTCCTTCGCACCGAGTTGATGTAGAGCCCCGTGCAAAAGATGACCATATCGAAAGTGCCAAAGTGCGGTGGACTCGCCATTGATGTAGAGAGAGAAACGCTAGATGAAGTGACCGCATCCGGTGCAAATAGATGACCCTTCGAAATGCTTGAGCAATGACTCGACTCTCCTAGGAAATGATGCAGGACTTGACCCCTTTTCAACAAAGAATTCAACTGCATTCTATTTTTAAGAAGTTGACTTACGAAAAGAGATTTGAAGTCAAACCTGGAACATAGAGCACCTTTGTGAGTGTACATCTTCGTGTTCCAAGAGGAATGATGACATCACCAATCCCTGCTGCAATATACTCTTGATTGTCTGCAATGGTGATCCGATCTCCAGTGGGCCGGTCACTCAGAGTATGGAACAACTTCTTGTTGCCAGTCATGTGTTTGCTTGCGGCAGAGTCAATCAACTAGACATCTTCTGATGGCTACGAAGTCTGTGAGACTAGAACAATGTCAGAATGAGTCGTATCTGGTACCTCTTCATCGGAGGTGGCATCCTGCTGAGCAGCAATGTGGCCCTTCTTCCTCTGATTACGAGCATGCCATCGACATTTCTTGGAATATCCTCGGCCAGAAGTGCTCTCTTCGCTAGAATTTCCATACTTGCGACCATTGTAATAATAGTTCGCAGTCGTGTGCGTATCCGTGGAGCATATGTGGCACCACCGATCCGCCTTGTGATTATGTTGTATTCAGGGTGGCCAGTGGTGGCCGCTATGAAGATGGTCATTGAGCATGTTGCTTCGATTTAGGGGGTGATGCCCTTTTCGAGGCTTATGTTTTTGCCTCGTGATGAGAGCCTTGTCTTCGAAGGCTTCTTGTACATTTGCATGGCTTCTTCCTACTGGAGATAATTCACCAGGGTTGCAAAACTCACCTCCTGTTGAGTGATTGTCAACGTGGTGATCAGTGTCCGAAACCATGAAGGAAGAGCTCGCGAGGTGAGCGGGACTAGGAACTTGTTGTCCACTTTGGTTCACCGAGTGCGAGAGAGTTCTACACGTAACTCATCTACACGCCACAAGAAGGCTTCTACCGACTTCGCCATCATGCATACTCATCGTATGAAGCTTTTTCCTCAAGATTTAACTTTGTCGTTAGATTCTTAGCTTTGTAGATGGTACACAATGCGCTCCATGCGAGAAGAAGCAGTTGCTTCCCGAATGTATGGCTGCACCTCATCAGAAAGACTCGGGGTGATGAGCATTAGCGCTTTTACATCAGCCTTTTCCTATTTTTCCAACGAGATCATCGTATCTGTGGGAGGGGCATCTTTGCAGAGAGACAATCCCCCAAAGATCTTCAATTGAAGAATCGTCCACATTTTGGTTTTCCATGCGGTGAAATTTGGCCCTTTCAAGAGTTGGGCATCGGATAGCAATATTTTTGGAGCAGACATTTTCAAAAACTCAAAAATGTATTTTATTTATTTATTTATTTTTCAAAAATGGCTACAATGCTTACTAAAGGAATCTATCCCGAAGATGGGCTCTATAGGCTCGTGCAGTGAGACGTCGACGCTCCTGTGGGTGTTCTATTTCGTTCATCATCTACATCATAACCACGTTCAAGTTCTACATGAATCCGTCGTGCTTGACATCGAACGTCAAACCAAAAGTATTCCAACAGTCCTCGGCGCATAATCTCATCAAAGAGAATGTTCCCAGTGTTGTGTAGCTCGTTGATCAAGGCAAAGAACAGCCAGTGGTGTCTTCGTTGTCATTCAATGCCCAAATATTTGGTGCATTGCTTGCAGTGCTTTGTGCATCGGAAAACTGAGACATACACCCACACACTGATTTGCTTCCACGCTCCAAGGACAGCACACAGCTTGCTCGCAGCAGTCCACGCACATCAAGCAACTTCCTTGCAGGCAGAGGTCACGCACGGGTTCTGAATCTTCACTCACAGCAAGCAAAGATCAAAGAAGGCGCACCAGCAATGAGTCTCCTCCACGCGGGAACCACGCACAGCCCGCAAACACAGACAGGGAACCACGGTTTCTCCAAAACGCTGCTCTCCACGCACAGCACGAAACACAGACAGGGAACCACAGTTTCTCCAAAATGCTACTCTCCACGTACATCACGAAACACGAGATAGGGAACCACGCACAGCCCTCCAAAATGCTGCTCTCCACGCACAACATGAAACACACAGCAAAAACAGGACAGGGAACCACTGATCAACGCTGCTCTCCTCCTTCACGCATAACCTGCTCTGATACCAATGATAGGTACTCCAAAAGATTGTATGTATTGCTATATCTTAAGAATACAGAGCACACGCCTTTATATAGGCCGAGAGGGAGGCAACCGTGGGAAAACGGTTATACAATGAGACCATTAACAAATATAAACAAATGTATTAATGTTAATGCGCTAACAATGGGGTCCATTCATGATAGGTAGGTTGGATGTCTTTCTTAGTGGTAGGGTTATTTCATAGTTCCTTTTCTGATGCTTTGGATAGGGATCTAATTTTTGGGAATGTTTTGGAATTTGAATCCCATATTCTATTGATGAAAATGTGGGTTCCTTTGTTTAACCTAGTTTAGAATACCTTCCATGTAAAACTAGTGTGGATTCATCTACCGTATTTACCCCTCCATTTTCGGTTGTAAATCTGTTTAACTGCTATTAGTAATACTTTAGGGAAATGTTTTTCTATTGACCTGAAAATAGAATATTTTGAGCACACAACATATGCTATAATCTTGGTAGATATGGATACTTCGGTTGATTTCCCTTCCACTATTGAACTAAAAGTTAAGGATAGAATTCTGATTCAAAATATGGACTATGAAGGGTTTATCTTTAGGTGTAGAACATGTTTTTCTCTTTGCCATTTAGATTTTGATTGTCATTGTGAGGAGCTTATTGAGAAAAATAAATAGAGATTGAATATCTCTTACCTAGTCTTATTTAATCAAAAACACATAAAATATTTATAGGGACGTGTACAAACAATACTCTCCGGATGGATGAAGTTGTTACTAAAAATGATAGTGAATAATGGAATAAACAACAACTAGCTTAATAATAAAATACTACGTAGAATATGCTAACATTCCCCCTATAATTACATTATTCTTGTAAATGTGACCCGTGAAAAGCTCAAATTTCACTTTGCCAAGATATTATGTGATAATATCAGCAACTTGTGCTTCTGTAGGACAGTGTCGGAGATGAATGTGGTGGTTCAAGACGTGCTCTCGAATGAAATGACAATCAATATCAATATGCTTTATTCGTTCATGAAAAAAATAGATTCTGCATGAGATTCAACACACTCTGATTGTCGCAATAGAGTATAAGTGATTATTTTTCAGGAATGCCCATGTCATCCAAAATGTGACATAACCATATCACTTAGCACACAGTTCCTCGTGTGGAACAATATTATGCCTTTGTGTGTTAGCTTAATTAAGCTTAATTAATACATCCATCCTACTCACCACTCATATGGTTACTCTTAACTAGTCCTTGTGTAACTGAAGCTGTTCCTACAAGCTATATATTCTTCTGTCTGCAGCTTGTTCAAACACGCATTGAATAAAATATTCTCTCTTTTCCATCATTGGTATCAGAGCAGGAGAATTTGTTGTGCGCTGGAGGAGGCTGCCATGGAAGGAGCATAGGAGCATAAGCCTGCGTGAAGATTCATTGGAGCCGATTTTTTTGTTTGCACGTGGCAGATTGAAGATTGTTTTTGGCGTATCCTGTGTGCCATGTATGGAGGTTGTCTTCTATCATTGAACCTTTGGCATGTGGAGACGTGTGCAGAGTTTAAAACTTGATGAAACGTGGCGACCTATTTGTCTTACCCTGCATTAAAGGAGTGGACATGTTAGCTTTGGCGTCTTGCTTACTGGATTTGGCATTTGAAACAGTGGTGAAGACTTGTTGTGTGATTTCTAATCTTATTCTTTAAACAAAAGTATGTCGTTTTGTTTGGAAGACAATGGCATTACATTCAGTCCCATCCTGATCAAGCGAGCCCGCAAAGGAGAGTTTGAGGCATATCCACGCGGGTAGAGTCCTCGCATCACCGAGAAAATCCATATGAGACATCTGACCTATGTAAGTACGTGGAAGATAGCACCAAAAGAGGAAGAAGCATTACTCTTGCCATGTACATGTCACACATTTCCAATGCCTAGAGTGTTAAGAGAGAAACCTTCAAATATTTGGTTCACCTTTGAGAGCCGAAGAGGACACCACCGGCATCTATTTTCCTTGCTCAATGAATTGTTGAATACACTCGAAATGTCTTATTTGACAGATTGTGCGCCAAGGATTGTTTGACTATTTTTGTTCGATGTATGTTGTCAAGCATGCCAAATACATGAAGAATTGGAGTGCGGCTATGATGCAGATGATGAACGCGAAGTAGAATTCCCTTAGAAGCATCTATTTATCACTACATGAGCCTATAAAGCTCATCTTCATGATAGGTTCCTCCAAGTAAGCATTGTAACCTTTTTTGAAAAATAAATAAAATAGAACTATGAGTTTTTGGAAATTTTTGCACCTAGCATTTTGTTGTCGGATGCCCAGTTGCTCGAAAGGGCCAAATTTTCCGCATGGAAAACCAAGATGTAGAAAATTCTTCGATTCAAGACCTTTAGGGGATCATTTTGGCAAAGATGCCCCTCCCACAGGACATTGATCTATTGGTTATGTATGAAAAGGTGAATGCAAAAGTGCTAATGCTTATAACTTTGAGACTTTCTAATGAGGTTCAACCTTACATTCGTTAAGAATGACTTCCTCTATGGCATGGGCTACGTTGTGTACCATCTATTAAGCCAAGAATCGATGACGAAGTTGCATCTTTAAACAAAGCTTCACACAATGAGTATGCATGTCGGCGAATCGGTCAGAAGCCTTCTTACAACGTGTGGCCAAGTTATGCATAGAACTCTTTGTTCTCGGTGAACCGGTGGATGACAAGTTGCTAGTCCCGCTCACCTTGCGAGCTCTTCCATCTAGGTTTCGACACCGATCACCATGTTGACCATCACTCAAGAGGAGGTGAGTTTTCCGACACTAGTGAGTTATCTCCAGCAGAAAATCCATTCGAGAATGTTCAAGAAGCCTTTGAAGACAAGGCTCTAATCATGAGGCAAAAACATAAGCCTTGGAAAGGGCGTCAACCCCCAAAATCGAAGCAACATCCACAAGAAGTAATCTTCTTAGTCGCCACCACAGTGGCCACCCCGAAGTAAAGCGAGAACAACAAGGCGGATCGATGGTGCCACATTTACTCCATGATATACACACATGATTGCGACTATTATTAGAATGGGCACAAGTATAAGCAACTCTAGCGAAGAGAGCACTTCCGCCAAGGATATTCCAAGAAATCCCGATGGCATGCTCGTAATCGGAGGCGTAGGGGTCACATTGCTGCTCGGTGGGATGCAAGTCTCGATGAAGACATTCTAGACACAACTCATCCAGACATTGTCCTAATCTCATGACTTCGCAGCCATCGAAAGTGTCTCGGTTGATTGATTCGGGCACTAAAGAAACACATGACTAGAAATATGAAGTTTTTCCATACCCCGAGTGACCGGCCCACTAGAGATCGGATCACCATCACAGATAATCAAGAGTATATTGTGGTGGGGATTGGTGATGTCATCATTCCTCTTAGGACATGAAGATGTACACTCACAAAGGTGCTATATGTTCAAGGTTTGACATCAAATATATTTTCTATGAGTCAACTTCTTAATCATCGAATGCAGTTGAATTATTTATTGAGAAAGTGGTCAAGCCTAGCATCATTTCCCAGGGAGACTCAATTATTGCTTGAGCATTTATGAAGGGCTGTCTATTTGCATTGGATGTGGTCACTTCATCTAACATTGCTCTCTCTACTTCAATCATGCGAGTCCACCGCACTATGGCACTTTCGATATGTTCATCTTTCTGCACGTGGCTCTGCATCGGCTCGGTGCCAAGGAAATGGTAAGAGGGCTTCCTCCACTCTCCCATTCCTTACATATTTTCTCACGATGTCTTGCAGAAAACAACACAGAGGTCAAACGGAGCTCTTATCGTTCTCATGGAGCATCTTTAGGTTATACCTACCGATTTGTGCGGACCCTTGCCAACTAGCTTCCAAGGTTTTGAATACTTCCAGTTCATCATTGATGATTACTCACAAAAAATGTGGGTATATTTCCTCCGTAAGAAGAGAGTGAGGTATTTGTCAATTTCCAAACATTTTACCAAAGAAGCCACCAGCAAATTTAGGAATCCTTTCCTTCTCCTCCACTCAAATTGAGGTGGGGAATTTGTATCAAAGAAGTTCTTAGCATACACGGCAACATGGCCTTCAACAACATCCGACTGAACCCTACACTCCCCAACAGGATGGGATTTCCGAGCGACACAACAGGACTATAATGGAGATGGCTTGTTTTATGCTCTCTACTACCAAGTTGGAGGATCATTTTTGTGTAGTAAGCGATCAAACGACAGTGTATCTACTCAACGAGGCACCCACGAAGATCTTGTAGAACAGGACAACGGAAGAGGTATGGACTAGTCGTAAACCTTTTATTCATCATTTGAGAGTTTTTGGTTCTACTGCATATATGCATGTTCCAGATGAGAAAAGGAAGAAGATCAATCCAAAGACACTTCCATGTCTTTTCTTGGGGTATAGTAAAACCTCAAAGGCATATCGTCTCATGGATCCCGAGACAAAGAAGATCTATGAGAGTCGAGATGTGGTGTATGATGAGTCATCCTTTGACTCCCTACCACACAATGGAGATCCGGTGACGACTGGTCACATAGATTGCTCACACATCTAGATGATGGGTAAGATGATTCTTCTTAAAGAGAAGAAGAGCTGAGTGGAGACTTGTTCGTTGATCTAGGAACAATCTAAAACACATCTTCACATCAACAAAGAACAAAGACCAACATCCGAAATGGGTCCAAAATACTATTTTTGATGCACACCTCGAACTCACTTCCTAATACTTGTATGGGAGTCAAAACATGAAGTCAACCTAGACATGAGGTAAATTTTGCACTTATGAGTTTAGTTGTTGATAAGACCGAACCCGACACTTTTCGTGAGGCATTAGACAAACCATAGTGGAAACAAAGCTATGGATGTTGAATATGATTCCCTAATTCGAGTCGATGTGGAACTTGTCGATTTTCCTCAGGTAAGAAATCCAATCGCTACAAATGGATTTTCAAAATAAATATAAGGTAGATGGTTTAATCGACAAACACAAATCATGACTTGTTGCAAAGGGTTATGCTCAACAAGAAGGAATTGACTATGACGAGACCTTTGCACCCACTATGAAAATCAAAACCATCAGAGTTGTCATATGCTGACAGTAAAAGATGGATGGAAACTTCAGCAGATGGATGTCAAGAGTGCTTTTCTGAATGGTGATCTCAAAGAAGACATTATAACATTTCCAAATTCTCTATCCTTGAAGAAAAATTCATCTCCAGGCTTAAATGGCGGTTTTCTTGCATTTTTATGGTTTGACGGGTGTGTTTTTCCCGTCAAATTTACATCTCATCATTAGTGGAAATGTGGCCCTTTTTGGTTAGATGTGGCTCAATGGGGCACCCCAAAACTCTATGGCTCCTCGCAACCCAAAAATTGTCCACATGGAGGAATGATGCTCGTTTAAAAATTGACCTTTTGGTTTGGCCTTAGAGTTGTGCCTGGGGGACATGTGGAGGATTCCAATGGTTTTCCGAACTTAAAAAAAAAAACATACGAGATGGCATGGTTTTGCGGGCCATGGATATGCAGAGGGCGATGCTCATTTGAGAATCCACCTCAGGGTCCCACCTTAACAATTATGATAGGGAGACATGTGGAGGCTTCCGTCAACTCCGCTTTGTACTTAAACTTTTAAAATAAATTTTGTAAGGCTTGGAACACATGGTGAGCCCGTGCTCATTCAATGTCTTCGCTCTTTGGCACAATCATTAAGTTGCACCATAAAGACAAATGGAGGCTTCCACCGAGTCTTCCCATATTTAGAATTTTTAAGCAACTTTCTAAAATCTTGGGACATGTGGAGGGACCACACCTGTTTGGGGATCAGCCCCGAGTTTTAGTTTGAAGAAGCGTGAAGAGGACACTTGGAAGCTTCTACTCACTCTGCCCTTTTTCTTGGAATTTTCAATGACAGAAGAAAAGTGTCACAGACCCTAGACACATGGCACCTTCAAATTTTTAATAGACTCTGTCAGACTGAGACACATGTTAAGCCCGTGCTTGTTTGAGGTCTCTGCTTTTGAGGACCATCTCAAAATGAGCCATTAAAAACATGGAGGCTTTTGCCACTCCTTTTTTGAGTGAGAATTTTCAAAGGGCAAAAGTCATTTTTTTCGGGCCCAGGTACATGGAATGCTCACAGTTTTTTTAGACTTGCCTCTATTCTTCTCCTTTACAGTTGCACTAAGGAAACACGTGGATGACTATGATATAAAGTGGAAAAGGAGGAGCAATGGTTTTTGTGCATTTCACCTATTTTCCACAATTTTTGCACCAAGACTCTTGGAGAGGCGAATACGTCCTATGTTTCATCATTCTTTGATGAAATTATTTGTCGTCTCTCAGTAACTAAGGTGTTATTGAATGGACTCAAAACTTTAATTATCAGTCCAATGATCGTTAAGGACGATATTTTGAAGTGGGAATTACTCAGGCACTCAAAAAAATGGGAATTACCAGAGGAAAGGGATGCGGGGTAGAAATGATAGAGGAAAAAGAGGGAAAAAGGATGAAATGATGAATGTGCGGTGTAAAATAAAGTGAAAAGGTGTTTCCTCGAAAGAAAAAAGGGATGAACTTGTCATAGTCCTACTATGCGTAGAGCTCCAAAAAATGATTAAAAAGGGGATTTATCACATGACAGAATCAAAATGATTAAAAGGACTCCTGAAAAGTTATGGCATGGTGTCCTAGTCATTAGTCGAGAGGCCAACAAACGTGATCAGTTAAGAATTGGTCCAACTAGTAAACTTTCATATCTGAATTTGTTAAACATCATTGTTTGAGACAAATTGGTAACAAGCAAAGGTCCCTTGAATATTCTTCTCTTTTGGGCAGAATATTGTGTGAGAAAAGTGTATAAATGCAATGAGAATACTCTTGCATATGGTCAAAGTTTGAATTCTTGAGAAAAAAATTGAGAAAGGCATCTTCCCGAGAGACCAAAGCCGAGATAACCTGTTATTTGCTTTTGTGTTAGAATTTCTATCGTGTATAGTTGGTTCCATATGTATAGCCATTGACAAGCACTGAGATTGCTCTAGAAGCTTTTCCTTGCTAATGAATCTAAGTAATTTAAGAATTAATTTGTGTCTAATCTCTAGTAAATTGTGTCTGCTTTGTTTCAGAATGTTTGCAAATAGTTTTTGTCATTCGCATTGCAATATTATATTGAAATCTTTGTGAAATCACACAGGGTCTCATCCCTGTGAAAATTTAATGGTATTTGCAATTTCATTTCAAGAATAGCCTTCATCTTGGATGAGATAAAAAATTAAAATCAATTCACTTGTCATTTGTTTATAAATATTGTATGTATGTATTTGGGTGTACCTTAGGCATTATTAATAAAAGAATTTAGTGTTTAATTGAGTTTTTCAATTCAAGCCTTCATGTCAGAGTCTGAAAGATTATGTGAAAACGTGCTTTAATCTAGGCCTCTATTAAAGCACACCTTCTGGTTGAAGGAACGTCTTAACTATTCTGAATCTTTTTGTTGAATTCTTTCACTATTGTCAATTCCCTCTAAAGATATGGTAAAATCAACTTTATCCTACTTCATCTCCCACCAAAATCATTTAAAAACCATTGATCCACCCTGAACTACCCCTGTTTTACCTATGTATCAACAAAGGAAAAAATCTACTTACTAAAATAGTGCGTAACAATCAATATTTCTTAATGTCTTCAATAACTTAGCCTTGTGTTGAAAATATCTCCATCGTTTAGAAGTGACAAATCTTAAGAGTTAACTCATGGAGTATTGATTGTATTTTCCCAAGGTTCTCTTCATAGAATTTTTGCAAAGGAAGGATATCTCCATCTCCTTCACCAAATAGAGGTCACACTAAGGGTCCTCTCACCTTGATCAAGAGGCAGAGCCTAAAGTAGTGAGGACAAATCAAATCCTCTTAAAGGTGTTATCCATCTCTCCACAAATATGAGTAACAAAGGGTTAGTTAGATGTCATCCCCGGCTACAAATGACACACACTATGATCTATCTGCCTCTAAGCTCCTAGTCGAATCTGTGTTGTTGCTTGGCTTGAAAAGGAGAACGAATTTGGATAACAACTAATATCTATAAAGCATGAAGGAAGAAGATATTTCTTCGCAAGGACCATAGTAGAAGGTTATTTTAAGAGCTTCGGGAAAGTCTAATTCGAAGGAAGAAGAATTTGGAAGGTTGTTGGAGATCAAGCATCAAGAAAATAGATATCCATTCATGAAACTCGATCATCCTGTGATTTGAGATTGAAGTACTTCCTCAAGTGCTTCAATAAGTAAGCCTCTTTGTTGAATTAAATTCTCCATTTGAAGAGGGTCCATAATCTATATTTGAAACATTTTCTTCTAATCTACTCTGTATTTTCAAAATCTAATAGAGTTTTCCAAGAGACAAAGCCTTTTTTGAGAGGAAGTCATTCAAAAATTGTATCCATGTACCACACATACCCTCACTCCTTTAAGCATTATGTTTCTCCTATAAGATCACATCCTCAAAATAATATGGCACGAGCCTTACCTAGACCTCCATTTGTCGTTAGTAATTTTGGTCTCATCAATTTTAGAGGCATGTCTTTATCCAAATGTTGTGCCACAAGATGTAAGAAATAGATTTCCTAAATTTCAAGGAAATAATGTAATAATCGGATCGACTTGAAACTCTTTGTCAATATGATGAAGGAATTTGAAATAGAGTGTGAATATGAATACATCAAATTATTTATTCATACTCTAGAAGAGGATGCAAGGGATTGTATAAATCTCTCCTCTTGCATGGACAATCACTATTGACTCAAAATAGAGATGAATAATGCCTTTAGAATGCAATACGGTGATAAAACAGACCCTAGGTTTCTTTTATAAGAGTTTGAAAATATAAAAAGTAATCCTAAGGAATCATTGCATGATTTCAACACTATATTTAATAAAACATTGAGAATGACTTTCCACTTCCTATTAAATTTGAGGCCATGTGATGAATCATGTCCGATAAAGTATTCAAATACATTTGATAAGAAATTTTCTTACTATTTGAGGGATAAGCACCTAGGACTTTGAGCAAGCCTTTACCATGTTAGCAAATTAATACATTTGTGTGTTATTACTTGTTAAAGGATAGTTGTATAACCGTTTCTCTCACGCTAAATACTCCCTCTCGGCCTATATAAAGGCGTGAGCTTGTACCATTTGAAATATAGTAATATACAAATGCCTTCATCATTGGTAATAGAGCGGGTTTTTGCTGCGTGGAATTTGTGGAGAGGAATACTCCTCAATTTTTGTAACCATGTGCGTGGAAGACTGATGTTGGTTTGTCACCGTGGAGGTCTCGCCAGATTTCGAATGCTTTGAGTGGTCGAGCGTGGAGAGAATAAAACACACCTTTCTTCTGCTGTTTTTTTTTACTTTGTGTGTGCGTGAAGGAGTCAAAAGTGTCCCGGTTTTACTGTGCGTGCGTGAAGGAGGGCTAAACAATGTGCGTGGAGGAGACTCCTTGTGGTGCGCCTTCTATGCTTTTTGTTTTGGTCAAGCGTGGAGATTCAGAGAGGAGACTCATTGCTGGAGCCCAGAGCAACTGTCCGTCCCAAATATAATCTACCCACGAAAGGAGAGATTGCTGAGCAAGAGTCGTGCTTGTGCATCACTACGTGTAAGCAAAGTCGGCAAATTGCAAAACTGTGTGTGGGTGTATGTCTCAGTTTTCGGATGCACAAAGCACCGCAAGCAATGCACCAAATATTTGGGCATTGAATGACAATGAAGACACCACTGGGTTGTTCTTTGCCTTGGTCAACGAGCTACACAACACTGGGAACATTCTCTTTGATGAGATTGTGCGCGAGGAATGTGGAATACTTTTGGTTCGACGTTCGATGTCAAGCACGGCGGATTCGTGTAGAACTTGAATGTGGTTATGATGCAGATGACGAATGTGAAATAGAACTCCCACAGAGCGTCGACGTCTCACCGCATGAGCCTATAGAGCCCATCTTTGGGATAGATTCCTTCAAGGAAGCATTGTAGCCATTTTTGAAAAATACATAAATAAATAAAATACATTTTGAGTTTTGAAAATTTCTGCTCCAAAAAAATTGCTATCCGATGCCCAACTCTTGAAAGGGCCAAATTTCGCCGCATGGAAAACCAAAATGCGAGATGATTCTTCAATTCAAGATCTTTGGGGATTGTCTCCGCATCAAAGCGCCCCTCCCATGAGGCCCGATCTGTTGGAAAAATATGAAAAGGCTGATGCGAAAGCGCTAATGCTCATCACCAAGTCTTTTTGATGAGGTCATCGACACTAAAATTTTCCTCCATAATTTCTATTTCATTAATGTATGTATTAGGAATAGGATGTTGTTAAGTATAATTAGTAGTAGCGTTTGATAGAAGATAACTTGGCTTGTCGATCGGGGTGCCGCCAATAATGTGGAATACGGTAATAACTCAAAGTACATAGGAATGTTGTGGTAAAAAGTAAATATTTGTCGTAAGTGGTCCACTTAATGTTAAAATGTCAAAGTTTGGGTAAGTAGAGAAGTAGGGTCTACATGATTAGGAATTAGAAATATTATATTGTAATAAGGACAAGGAGTGAGGTCATAAATATTTTGTGTATTTTATTTGTAAAAGTCTAAAAATGTGGAACCCATGTAAAATGATAAGGTTTATCTTATCTTAACGAATAAAACATGTACGAATAAGATAACACAAGGTATGGAATATGATTCGTAAAGTGGATTTCTTATCCTATCTTAGAGATAAGATGGATAAGCTTGCTCGGAAGTTCTATAAATAGAAGGCCACCCCCTCATTTAAGCATAGAAAGAAGTAGTGAGAAATATTGTAGGAAGTGTGCAAAGGAAGCCATCGGTTAAAGGTGTGTTGAAGAAGCCATCGAGAGGTGTAATTGTAAAGTTTCTCCCATAGTCTTGTTGAAGTACCTCATGGGTGAGATTGTAACAATTTCATGTTAATATTATAATTTACTTTGACATTTCAGATTTGTCATCATTCCGTCTTATCATAGTCGATGGTATTCTTGTGTTCAATGGTTGTTGTTTTGTTTCCTGATTACATCCACCAAACTAAATTGTGCATTAGTAAATAATCATAAAGACGAGGAGTTCCCGTGAAGAATTATCATATTGGTGATGAAAGCAGCCATACATTCGGGAAGCAATCGCTTCTTCTCGAGCATGGAGCGCATTGTGTACCATCTACAAAGCTAAGAATCGACGACAAAGTTGCAACTTCGCACAAAGCTTCATATGATGAGTATGCATGATGGTGAATCATAGAAGCCTTCTTGCGGCGTGTAGGCTGAGTTACGTGCGAAACTCTCTTGCACTCGGTGAACCGATGGACGACAAGTTGCTTGTCTCGCTCACCTGCGAGCTCTTCCTTCACGGTTTCAGAACGATCACCATGTTGACAATTACTCAACAGACGTGAGTTTTCAAGTCCACCCCGTGAATTATCTCTAGCAGGAAGAAACCATGCAAAATGTACAAGAAGCCTTTGAAGACAAGGCTCTCATCACGAGGCAAAAACATAAGCCCTCGAAAGGGCAATCTACCCCCGTTAATCATGAAGTAGCATGCTCGTGAGCATCTTCACATATGGTCACCACAACGGCCAACCCGTGAAGAAACATAATCACAAAGCGGATCGGTGGTGCCACATTTGCTCCACGGATACGCACACGACTACAATGTTATTACAACGGTCGATAGTATGGAAATTATCTAGCTCGAAGAGAGCACTTCTCACGTTGAGGATATTCCAAGAAATCCCAATGGCATGCTCATTATCGAGGTAGAAGGGCCACATTATCGCTCGAATGGGATGCCACCTCCGATGAAGAGGTACCAGATACGACTCATTCTGACATTGTTCTAGTCTCACAGACTTCGCAGCCGTCAGAAGATGTCTGGTTGATTGATTCGGGCACCAGCAAACACATGACTGGCAACAAGAAGTTGTTCCATACTCTGAGTGACCGGCCCACTGGAGATCGGATCACCATTGCAGACAATCAAGAGTATATTGCAGCAGGGATTGGTGATGTCATCATTCCTCTTGGAACACGAAGATGTACACTCACAAAGGTGCTATATGTTCCAGGTTTGACTTCAAATCTTTTTCTCGTAAGTCAACTTCTTAACCATAGAATGCGAGTTGAATTCTTTGTTGACAAAGGGTTCAAGTCCCGCATCATTTCCTAGGAGTGTCGGTCATTGCCCAACCATTTCTAAAGGGCCGTCTATTTACCTTGGATGCGGTCACTTCATCTAGTGTTGCTCTCTCTACATCAACGGCAGAGTCCACCGCACTTTGGCACTTTTGATATGGTCATCTTTCCTCAAGCTCGCATCAACTCGGTGCGAAGGAAATGGTAAGAGGGCTTCCTCCACTCTGCCATTCCTTACCTATTTGCTCAGGATGTCTTGCAGGGCAAACAACATAGAGGTCCATTCAAACAGAGCTCTTATCATTCTCAGAGCCTCTTGGTCGCTCACACCGATCTCTATGCGACCTAGATGCTAGCTTTCAAGGTTTTGAAGTACTTTCATCTCATCATTGATGATTACTCACGGAAAATGTGGGTATATTTCCTTCGACGTAGAGTGAGGAACTTGCAAATTTCAAGACCTTCTACCAAAGCCATGCCTGATGGCCACATGGATATTTGGGAAGCCTCTTCTTCTCCTCCGCTCGTCGAGGGGGACTTTGAAAAAAATATTAAGAGCTCACGCCTTTATATAGGCCGAGAGGGAGGCAGCCGTGAGAGAAATGGTTATACAACTGTCCTTTAAAAGTAATAACACACAAATGTATTAATTTGCTAACATTCCCCCCCTTAATACATTGCTCTTACAAATGTACCCCCTAAACAAATCAAACTTCACCTTGCCGAGAGGCTTGGTGAGAATATCTGCAACCTGAAAATCAGTAGGGCAGTACTGGAGCTGAATTTGGTGGTTCAAGACCTGTTCACAAATGTAGTGACATTCGACCTCAATATGCTTTGTTCGTTCATGGAAAATAAGATTCTTCACAAGCTTCAACACACCTTGATTGTCGCAGTGAATGATGGGAGGTTTCTCTTCAGGAATCCCTATATCTGCAAGAATGCGACGTAACCAAATTGCTTCGCACACAGCTCCTCGTGCGGCACGGTATTCAGCCTCAGTGGATGAGAGAGCAACAACAATTTGCTTCTTGCTAATCCACGAGATAGGTCCAGATCTCGAGATGAAAAACATATCTGAAGTGGATTTCCTGTCATCAATGGATCCTGCATAGTCTAAGTCTGTATATCCCTGTAAGAAGAACTGAGTGTTCTTCTCGATACTCTAGCACCAAAGTCAATCTGTACCTCGACATATCTCAACACATGCTTTGCTGCTATCCAATGACATTTCTTCAGCTCCTGCGCATAAATCTAGTGAGATAGCTCACAAAGAAAGCAAAGATCTAGTCTGGTATAAGTCAAATAAATGAGACTCCACATAAGCTTCCCTAGTAGTGAGTGCCATCTACCTATGGTGAATCCTAGAATCTAGATAGTTGCAAACCTTTTTCCATAGGTGTGGACATTGGTTTACAATCGACATCCCATACTTTCAGGGAGTGTCTTGGCATATTTCATCCGGGAGATGAAGATATGATTCTTCTTCGCCATATCTCTAAGCCAAGACAATAGTGAAGTAGCCCCAAATCAGTCATGTCGAAGGATTTCTTCGATCATTCTTTACATCATCTACAAGATTGTCGAACTTCCCGTGATCACAAGATCATCTACGTACAAAACCGTAGAATGAAAATCTTTGTTCCTACCTTCTTGATATACAAATTTGTATCCGAGGGGCTACGAGTGAATCCATGCTTTAATAGGTGATCATCAATTTTTATATACCATGCCCTAGGTGCTTGTTTGAGTCCATAAAGAGACTTTATCGACGACATACCTTCTCTATGGTTGATGCTCATCTACAAACCCTTCGAGTTGGGCCATGTACACTTCTTCTTGTAGATCACCATTTAGAAAAGCACTCTTGACATCCATCTCGTTGAAGTTTCCATCCATTTTGTCTTTGTGCCAAAGTGCACATACAACTCGATGGTTTTGATCTTCGCAGTGGGTGCAAAGGTCTCGTCATAGTCAATTCCTTCTTCTTTGAGCATAACCCTTTGCAACAAGTCGTGCTTTGTGTTTGTCGATTGAACCATCTCATTTATATTTTGTTTTGAAAATCCATTTGCAGCCAATGGATTTCTTACCCGGAGGCGGATCGACAAGTTCCCACGTCGATTCTCAATCGAGGAATCATATTCAGCATCCATAGCCTTTTTTCCACTGTGGTTGGTCTAATGCCTCACGAACAGTGTCAGGTTCAGTGCTCTCAACAACTGAACTCATGAGTGCAAAATTTACCTCATGTCTAGCTTGACTTCGTGTTCTAACTCCCGTAGAAGTACCAGGGAAGTGAGTTCGTGTGTGCATCCCTATAGTACTGGACCCATTTCGGATGTTGGTGCTGCTGATGTGAAGATGTGTTTTCCAGTGTGCCAAGATCAACGAACAAGTCTCCACTCAGCTCTACTTCTCTCTAAGAAGAATCATCTTGCTCATCATCTGGATGTGTGAGCAATCTATGTGACAAGGTCGTTACTAGATCTCCATTGTGTGGCGTAGGGAGTCAAAGGACGACTCATCACATACCACATCTCGACTCTCGTAGATCTTCTTCATCTCGGATCCATGAGACAATATGCCTTTGAGGTAGTACTATACCCCAGAAAAGACATGGCGGTGTCTTTGGATCGATCTTCTTCCTTCTCTTATCCGGAACATGCATATATGCATCCAACCAAAAACTCTCAAATGATGAATAGAAAAGGTGTGAGCTCGCAAATTGAGAAAAATATTAAGGTAGTTGGAAAACCTCCTAAGAGGTAGGGTATTAAAATTATCAACCCCGAGAAGCCTCAATCAAGTAAGGCTATGGATCTTGGGGAAGTTGTAAGAACTTTGGCCAAGGATATCAAAGAAATATCTTACAAGTCGATAAAGGGTAGAAAAAGGAATTAGACATAGGTTCTCGGGTCAGCATAGGCAATAAGGATAAAATAGACTTGTAAATCATCCTAGAAATGATCGGAGGTCCGCAGCGACAAAGGTAAAGGACCCATGGGAGATATACAACCACAAGCTACGGAGAATAGAGTTGTGCCTGATAGTCTAAATGATAGATTTGCTGTTGTTGAAGAGACAAATCAAATGGATTGGTGTGAAAAATTCTTCTTACCCTACCTACCATGTGAAATCAATCAGCAAGTTGAAGAATCTGATGACGATGAAAACACTGATGATGATGCATGCATGGTGGACTGCTCTACAAGCTCACATCAAGGAGCAACTTCAACTAAGGTAATAAGTGCAAGAACTACGACAGGCATTTGGGATTGCATTCACTAGGTACCTCTTCTTCCTCCCTCTCATGCTTTAGAAATAGATATGGTACAAGCATTTGAACTTCCTAATAATTATTTTGAGTACCTAAGAGCTCTAATTATTAATAAGTATGATGGAGGAATCCCATCGAAGAGGATAGATAATCTGTTAGTTAATGTTGTTGTGGCCCAAGAAAAGGAGTATAACGGAAGAAATAAAGTTGTCAAAGGGGTAGGGCATCAAGCCAAAAAAAAAGACCTCGGTTCTCACCAATATCCCAAAAGAGAATCAAAAGAAAGATGCACCCGAAAAATTCCATGTTTTCTCAAGTAGAACCGATGTTCCAATCGATGCCCAAAATGTTAAAAACCTTGTGCCATCCGATGAGTTTGTTGACCTTTCTCAAAATGTTGCTTTTCCCAAGTACATCCCCTATGACATTGCCCAAGTCTTGAGTCAAATAAAAATTTATGTCCCAATTGTAGAACTGCTTAGGATTCCTGAACATAAGAAGAGGGCTTATGAGTCTTTGAGATTGGGGGAAGATAGGAGTGCCTAAGGCATAAATATAAATAATGTAAACACTCCTCCTTCAACCATTTCAGAACTAGAAAAACCACCAACATTAGAGGAGATTTGTGAAACACTTGAAGTCTACTTGGGGGCATCTTTATTTGAGTCTCAGTTAAATGTTGATCCATTTTTTACAAAACTGATTATTAAAGCCAGACTGCTGCATAATTGTATGTTTGACTCCGGAGCATCATGCAATGTTATGCCTCTAGAAATCATGAATGAATTGAACATTAAAGTGACAAAGGATTATGGAAAGTGTACTAAAATGGATTCTATAGAGGTCCCAGTTGTAGTGTGTGTGAAGGTTTTGGTGGTACAACTTACAAATTATGCAAGTAAGAACCATAAACTTGATGTTGTCATTGTTGATTGCCTTGCCATGCTATTATCAAGAAAGTGGGCTGCAAGTGTTGGTGGAAGTTTTCAGATGGATATGTCTTTTGCCACCATTCCAATTAATGGTAGCCTTGTAAAGTTGTATGGAGAGAAGAAAATGTTGCACCCCATTGAAGATCCAAATAATTCTTCTTATGAAGTGTTATATGTTGATGTAGATGTAGATAACTTTAGCGAGTTTGCTGATGGTAGGGATAACAAGATTGATTAGTGAAAATGTCTTGATCAAGTGGGTTTTGTTTGTAGTAGAGGAAAGGGAAAAGAGAACAATGAGCCAATGAAACCACTTTACATAATAATTGACAGGATGAATAATCATATAATTTGCTATCTTATTCATTCAATTATGTACCATTACAGCGAGGATCAAATATATACACGAGAGAGATACGGTTCCCCACCAAATGGCTCCCTACCAACCGTAACCAAATAAAATGTAATATATTTTAAATGCTAACATTCCCCCCCTTATTACATTGTTCGTAAAAATATACATTTCTTGATACTGGATGTTCCCCCTTAATGAGAACACCGCAAAGAGGGTCTTCACACAAGCATGTGCCTACATGGTCTCGATACACATGGTTTTTCTAAGGTTGACCATAAACCTAGAGGGACAGGAGCACTTTCCAACTGTTCACCTCGGTGGTTTTACAGGCTTACCATGAACCAAGAGGATTTTACCTCGGTGGTTTTACAGGTGTACCACGAACCCAAGAGGATGATACCTTGGTGGTTTTACAGGATTACCACGAACCCAACTTTGAGTACCATGCACTTCTTTTAGTGCTTTTCTACTCCCCATGATGCTCTTCAATTAGAGGTCCCAAATAGGAAACTATGCATTATCTAGTACTTTATTGAACAACCACACAACACAGGAAAAAAATAAACAATACTGACAAATATTCCACATTCACTTCTAAGAATAATAGCAATCATGTTCTTAGTTGTAGCCACTAATGTCGATTTTCATTTAACCAATCTTCAACAGAAAAGGTAACAAATCACTGCCACCGGATGTTGCCCTTGAATAAGTCGTTTTCTCCCATAATGTGAAATGTGAATACTGAGAAAGAAACTACATCAAGAAACATGCTATCGACTGGATCTCGCCACTTAGACCTTGTTGCACATGTTTCATGTTGCTAGTGAATGTATCCACAAGTGAAGCATCTTCTTTTCAAAGCACAAAGCTAAGAGGATCAATTCAAAATGAAGAACCATTGACAAACAACTATGCTCTAGAGTAATCCATTTTCAACATCCGATCACAAAACAATAGAACATGGAACAAAACAAAAACTGAAATAAACACAAACTAAAAATTAAGGAATAGGTCCTCAATACCTTATTTTGCCACAATCTCTATCAGCATCCTCATCACTTGCGGCTTGCTAGAGGTCTTTGGATTTCCTCCATCCTCCTAAGTTGCTTCTTACAAGACTAGAGAAAATGTGAAGCCAATCTCATCAACAACTTCCTCACTCTCGCCGAATCTTGTGGATCTTCTATGTGAGCAAATTTAAGGCCAAATTGGGGCATCTTCTTAGAATAGGCAACTGCCAATGTTGCATATATGATTTGTGCAACAATTTCCTTGTTACATACAATAAGTATATATTTTCTCATGTCAATAGGATATGAAGGAATACCAATACTAATTGCACAATATGTGAAATTTATGGTTAAGGCTGACAAGGATATTGAATGCTCTCTTTTCTCCTTTCTTTGCAGGATTAGCATCTTTGGTCGGCCTCTTTTGGCATTCATCTCTATTGAAACCGAGTTTTCTCAACATGTGAACAAATCACTCCACAGTTTCAAGGGTTTCATGCCTCTCTCAATACAGATGTAGTTCAGGGAAAAAAATGGCTATACTAATAACTTCCTTTAACTGATAATGGAGCAATGCAGAATCCTACTTGCCTTGAATTAAAAATGTCTACAGAATCCTCCAAGTGTCGTTAGGACTGCAACACATCCCTACCACGCTCCTACCACCTCATGTTGCTCTAATCCATAAAAATGCATCATCTACACTAATGCATCAAGCGATGGCACCTTTGATCTTTGGCACTGTAAACAAAACTCCTTCACATCTGCTCCTCCAAACATGTCTCACCAAAACCATTTCAGACTAACTGCAACAGGGTATATAAAAAAATGTCTTCTCCTTTTATCTCCAATGCTAACAGAAAAACATCTTCTTCTTTTATCTCCAGCAGTTATACGTCAACCTTCTTGTGTCAATAACCAACTATCTTTATGCACATATCCACACTGGGACACCCACATGTCTGCAATACTTTCTAATCAGTTGTCTTAAAAAATATTATGTGCATCTAGTGGAATTCTCAAGTATTGATGCCAAACTCATTTCTGTTGATAGTTTCAGGTTGTGCCGCATTGATCGATCCACACATTTGAGGTTGAAGGCGCCATTTACATACACTGCTCCAGACTATGACACACCTTGGATGGATCCCCCTTATAACTACATGGGCTTCTCACTCCACGTGGGATAGCTACTAGATCCAGATGTACCTAACCTTAGCTCCACATTGTTGTTATGTCTAATGGATCCCTTTTCCACTAGGCCATGGAAGATATGGTGATCGATACCAATGTTTGCAGAAAGCAGAGTAAAGGGACAAGAGAATAATGAGCTAATGAAACCACTTTACGTCATAACCGATAGGATGAATAATATAGGCGATCCAAAGAAATAATGAGCTAATTCAAGACATCCCTCTCCCCACAAACAAGAAGGGTGTGCACTGCTTTTTTTGACAAGATCAACTTATTAAGAAGATCCATACTTGATTTTACTTGAACTTACTTTGAACATAGCCCACATTATGAAAGGGAATCAGAATTTTTGTTGGTCCTCCGAAGGAAAGGTTGCATTCAAGACATCGAGAGAGCTCTAGTAAAGACTCAAATATTGGCATGCCCCGATTATAGCAAAGACTTCATTATCTATTGCTATGCTACTCAAAGTACTCTAGTTGTTGTGTTAACTTAAGAGAATGTTGAAGGTCATGAGCTCTCCATAGCATTCATGATTTATATTTTGAAAACCCATCGGTTGAAGTATACCATAAAGGAGAAACATGCTTTCGTAGTGGTCGAGATGTGAAGGAGTTTCATTTTTACATCCTCAACTCTCATTCTATTATGCTTGTGCACTCGATACAAATATTAAATCCATTCTTACAAAACAAGAATTTGGAACCAAGAGAGGCAATTGGGTAGCCAAAGTTCGGGAGCATGATATTGACATTAAACACACCAAGCTAGTTTGAGGAAAGGGCTTATGTGAATTCATTGCTAAAGGAGTTGATGCGAAATTGTCCAAGGAGAAAGTTGATATCCCTATTGTTCTTTTCCTCAGCTCAACTAACGAATGGTATGTTGGCATTGCACACTTTCTTACTTATGAAGAATTTCCATCCCATTTGAGTGCCAAGGATAAGAGATCCATCAAATTAAGGTCTATGCAATATGTGTTGTGGGAAAATGCATTGTTCAAATGAGGGATAGATGGAAGGTTTTTGAAATGTGTTGACAAAGAGTAGAAAAAGAAATTGTTCTCAGCCTTTCATGACTAGGCCTATGGAGGTCATTTCTCTTCTATTGTCATGGCCCACAAAATCCTCTCGTGCTAGATATTATTGGCCTACCTTGTCCAAAGATGCATCAAAGTGGGTAGGAAAGTGTGAAGCATGTCAAACCTTTGTTGGAAGACTGAAATTGGCTACTTTACCTCTCAAACCAGTGGTGATTGAGGAACCTTTTCAACAATGGGGTTTGGAATTCATTGGGACACTCAATCCACCTTTAAGTACAGGGCATACTCATGTTTTGACTGCAACTGATTATTTCACCAAGTGGGTGGAAGCCATTCCAATTAAAAGATTGTCACTATCAATGGTTCCAAATTTTCTTCTGCCGAGATGATGGATTTATTCTATGGCTATGGCATTTCCCTTGCCCACTCTTCGATTACTATCCCTAGGGAATGGGCAAGCGCGTAATCAACTAACAAGAATATGGTCACCATTGTTCGGAAGCTTTTTAATGAATCTCAGAGGAATTGGCATAATAAACTATATGATGCTTTATGGGCAGCTAGGATTACACCTAAGAGAGCCATTGGAATGTCTCCTTGTCAAGTGGTATATGGAGTTGAAGATAAGCTATAAGTGACATTGAAACTCCAAAATTTTACATTTGATGAAGGCCATTGAGGATGCCAGCTTTACCACTTCATTGGACAAAAGAATTATGTACATCCAGAATTTGAATGAAGACAGATTGCAAGTGGTTGATAGAATATCAGCTCATCAACTCAACGTAAAAGCTCTATTTGATAAAAAGGCTAAGCCTAGAAATTTTCAAGTGGGAGAGAATGTTCCTATTTGGGACAAAAGGCATGAACCTTGGGGCAGCCATGGTAAATTGGATTCCCTTTGGCTTGGTTCTTTTAAAATTAGACATTTTTTTGGTGATAACTCTTCTTACCTGGATTACATGGATGGTTCTCCTATCCCACTTCCTTAAAGTGGGAATTTTTGTTTCCTGAATTTTTTATGGATGGATTACCCGAATTGTATAGCGTTTTTATTTCCTTGTTTTTTTTTTGGTTGGTTTCCTTTCTGTGTTCTCTTTTGTGCTGGTATTGCTTCTTTTTAAGTCTATTTCCTATTAGCTAAGACACTGATTCGATCAGATTACCTAGAATTCTCTAAGGTTCTTGATTTTGCTCTCTTTCCGCCAAATTATCCCCGCATGAGCTAGTTGTTGTCCTCTAAATTTTCCCCACCCTTTCGAATCTAATTTCATGAAAATTGGAACCCTCACATAGAAGAAATTTATGTTTTCAACTCCTCATATGCTCATTTTCATTTCTCACAATGATTTTAATGAAAATTTCCTTAGTATTCGCTTTAAAATCTTTGAACAATTTTTAAGGAATGGGAAATGATTTTAGTTCTTTTTTTTATCGTTTGGAATGCGTGGAACCTTGCATATTTCATTTTTAAATTTTTGTAGAGAAATAAATTCTTCATCGAGCAAAATGGTGTTTTCCCATTTATGCGACTTCATACCTTTTTTTTCCCCATCAAATTCTTGCTCATAAAGGTGAAGCTATGCATTTTCTTCTCGAGGATGTGGTCGGATGGGTTTTTTTTTGAACTTATCACTTGTGGTAATTTTGGAAAAATTCAGATTTTCCCCGCATCCCCGCCACCCGTGATTGGGCTGCAGCTTTCAGCAAGTTTGGCGAAATGGATTCATTTTATTCTATAAGGCATTATGGCGGAAGGGAAAAAGTTATAAAATTTCCCGTGGCTCTACATTAAATCGTAAAGGTACATGTGGCTATATTTAAGTTCATATGCACTTTGGCGTGACTAGTGGGGACTTTAGGAATTTTAGCTTGTTTCCACAAAGGACGAAAAGGTGTAAAATGACCCGTGGCCTCGCCCACGCAAAAGGATGAATTCTTAGTTGAATCCCACAGTGAATCAGAAAGGGACACATGGCCTACATTGAAAATTTAATGGTAGAAGGGTGAAAATTTCTAAAATGACCCGCGTCCCATTCTTGTGAAGGGATAATTTCTAAGTTTAGGCCCGCAAAGAATTACAAAGAGACACGTGGCCTACGTTGAAAATTCAATGGCTAAGGCATGGAATTTCGAGGGAAAGGTTGGAACTTTTCCCCTTTTCAAAATAGATAAAGTATAAAAGTGAAACACAACCCTACAACCAATCAGGTGACGCCATGTGTTGAAGAATGAAAGCATGAATAGCAAGTTGATGGAGGTTTTTGAAAATTTGAGATTTTTGTTATAAGAGTTTAAATGGAAGATTTGAACTGCATTTCCTCCCAAATGTCAGAAAGGTAGATTTCTCCCGCATGGCTATCGTTGCTTTGATCTTGCCACATGTAGGATCCAAATTTGAAGTTAAAAAAGGGGGAAAGGATATAAAAATGCACTCATCTGGTTTTTTATGCCATTAATGAACCATAGTTCTAAAGAACAAAAATGTGAACCATTCTTCGTTCTTATCTCTTTATTTCCTCGTCGTTATTCATGAGATGGATTTTGGGTTTGTCGTGGAGCCAAATCAATAAATTTCAAGAGATGTAAATTTTTATTATCAGAAAAGGGAGTTTATCAGGCATACACGATAAAAAAAATGGGTAAGACTTACCAGTAAGCATTTGAGCTCTATGAAAGTTGCTAAAAGGTAGAATTGTTAGGACCACATGAAGAAGAAAATCATGAGATGACCCCTGCTAAAGTAATCATGCTCGAAATGAAAAAATATTCACATTTTTGAACCTCCAGTTTTCATGAGTGCATTTGTTTCATGTCAATTTCCAAAAGTGGATCTGCAACAAACATTATTCCTTTTGGATATTCTTTTCTTGGGGACAAAGTATGGATGTACACGAATTGTTATAAGAACATGGTTTTGGCCATGGAAAAGGGATTCAGGTTTTCTGGGAACGTTGTAAATTTGGAAGTAATTAAATACAAAAGTTATTTCTTTCTTTTTCCTCCATTATCTCTCTCTGTCTCGCCCGATTCAATGGATCATTTGCTTTTCATTCACTATAAACTTTGTGTTCTCGTCCTGTAATATTTAGAAATTTGTGTCTACAATTTGCATCGGTAGTGAAGTAAGTGATCCTTTTCTATATTTTCTTGGTTCAATGTGAGTAGGGAGATACTCTGCTATCTATATTTCCTAAAAGCAAAGTTGTTGTTTTCTTCCTTCTCCCATCTCTTTATTCTTCCATTAATTTCCTTCCGATTGATAATATTTTTAGTATGAAAACACTCCAGTGATACTAGGATCCAAACATTAATAGTTGTAGATTTGTACTTTTTTTTCTATCTTTCAATAAGGGAACCTCTCCCATTAAAGATGAGGACTTGTCCCTTGATTGTGGTTTCAACCCATGTTCCATTCTCAACCCAACAAATCATAGGTACCACTTCAAAGTTATGAATTAGTTAAATTCTGATTTCATTATCTTTGTGGGCCCCTTTCAAAAACTGGAATTTTTTTTTCTGTCCTTCAATTTTTTTCACATAATAAAAAAATGGAACGACCCGATTAGGGATTACCTATCTCGCATGCACCTTACTTTCTCTATGACTTCGAGATATCTCGCCTCCGTCGTAGCTCCGTATTTTTATATTCTCCTTGTTGTTTTGATTGGAAAGACGATTTACAGGAGGAGGATGGACTTTGAGGCCGACGCCGGTTTGTTTAGAGTTGACATTTTGGAGGCTCGGCTCACCCTTTTTGCAGGAAAGATTTACAACATGGCATTTACAATCATTGTTATCTCACCCTATGTTTTTATTGATGGTCGCTTTCATTTTTGTTGTTAGGAACATGTTAAATTATCTATAGGTCAAGTTTGATGAATGAAAAAACCTGCCCATAGATTTATGGGCTCGTATTTGAGATGGTTGAAAAAGGAGGGAGATCAAATTCTTTTGGAGCTTAATTGTATTTTCAAACTCGATGCTTGCTTAATATTGTTCAAACTTTCCAATAAATCAAACATGTAGCTCAACCAGAGCTCTAACACTTCATGTAGAAGGGTCTACTATCACGCCAATGTGTTCGCTCTCTTTCACTCCAATACAAAGACAAAACTAGGGTGGTTTTTCAATGCAAAGGTAGATCGGATCGATTTATAGTAAGCCCAACTCGTGAACTTAGTACTTAATCGATTGTGTGGCTCTATATATTGCTCGGTTTTTAATGTATACCACACTCCTTCAATAGTCTGCCAAATATAGCAGCACTCTAAAAAAAATTAATCCACATATTTTCTGTTGCTATAGAAAATAAATCTGTAGAATTTGTAACAATATGTGTAGATTAACACAAGTGGATGTGGATATGCATGCGACGGGATAGGAATGGGCTGAGAGGCTCTATGGCTCTCCTATGCAGCTTCAACTTCCTCTGGTGCTCCAAAACTTCTGCAACCTCTTTCTTTCCTCCTTGGTGATTCATGGATCCTCACAATAGCATAAAGAATTCAGGATCACCAACTCGATACATAATCTTAAGAATGTAATATTTCGGAAACCCTTCATTCATATCAAATGAAGAAGCTACAATGTTTATAGACATTGTACAGCAATAACAACATCCATGGAAAGTGGATCAAATATACTAAGTACGGAAAATATGCAAAAATAACATATTGCCCCTAACTAATCACATCCGAGAACATTCCAAAGTAGTAAACTAACAATAGTATAGCCCCCACTAATATAGGGATGTGACAACTAGATAATAGCTACCTAAAAACTAAGTAAGTTAAATTAATAACATTTAATTACTTTTTATAAATAAGCGCATTATTAACACATTGTTGTTAGTAGTGTTAGTAAACAATATGTATCTATTTTCCTTCACGCTTCCTTCCCATAGCCTATATAAAGGCGTGCCTCTATGTATTAATAAATATAGCAATATATAGCCGATGGGGTGGGGAGTGGTGCGGTCAAGTCACATGGTCAGTGTCCTCGCCCACCCGGTTTCAAATCCCCGAGGCACGAACCTCCTGAGGTGGTTTCACCGCCAGAGGCGGCATCTCCGCTTGTACCGACACTCAGTGTTTACTCCTCATCGCCGACGCCGGTGGCTGCCTCTCTCTTTGTCGACACCGGTGGCTCCTTCTCCTTTCGCCACGACACCGGTGGCTACTCCGCCACGGTCTAAGCACTCCTCTCGCTGCGGTCGTGGCTGCTCCTCTCGCATCGACACTTGTGGTTACTCCACTTTCTACTGATACTGGTGGCTGCTCCTCTCGCTGCCGACGCTGGTAGCTGTTCTAAGTTGTCCCACTCGGCCGTGGTGTGTCGATGGTCGCTGCATCTTCACTTTGGTTTCATGGTTGTGCTTCAATTGGGTTCCAAATAAGTGGTCCACTTCATCAGTAACCAGTGTGTGGATCCTCTCTAAAATCCTCAAGTGTACAAGGATGTGGGTCCTTTCAAACACACTCAATTTACCCTTAATCCAAAAAAAAAAATAAAGCAATATATAAAACATTATTGAGTGCTATCGTTAGTATCGTAGCCGGTGGAGACTCACTGTATTTTGTGCGTGGAGGATTAGTGATGTCTGCTCTGTGCATGGATACTCGTAGTGCCTATTTTATTTTCTATTCATTTGTTGTTCTTGGCCGGTGTGTCCTCTACCCGCGTGGAAGGAAAAGACTCTGATCACAGGGCATGAAGAATCTGCAGGAGGAAGTGTTTTTCTTCGGTGTTTTGTTTGGCATTTTGTTTGAAACTCAAACATCTTCTCGTAATTCTCATTGAGCCATCAGCTTGAGAAACGTGGAGAGAAAAGAGACTTGGGAACAACTTTGCATGTCTTTGTTTGCCGTGCTACTGGAAGAGGCGACCAGGGAAGAAAGCAAACATCATGCATGTGGATAGAAAGAAAGAGGAAAACTCGCGTGGAGAATTTTTTACACAAACTACCTGAAGTTTGACACATATGATTTGGCATTTTTATCTCCTTACATCGCATGGAGGATTTCGAGACTCACTGCTTCCTCGATAAAACCTCGTAAGGCGTGGTGGAGATTGTGTAGAGTTTAAAACCTACGTGTAAATTTAGAGGACAAGTGCGGTTTTCTCGATTTGTCATCAAATCATCGATCGTAAACCATAGTGTTGTGCAACACAATTTCTTCCATCACCGCCGTGAAGATCGTGCCATGACCAAGGAAGTAGCAGAGGGAATAGAGATTGTCATTCTACTACCGTCTTGATTCATTCAACTGAACATACGCTTTTGACCGCTTTTTGCTAAGCAAACGTGTAAGAAAAAAGCGTGAGAATAAAAGGAGCATGACAGAAGAAAGAAGAGTGTCCAGGAGCCAAGGAGAACGTCAACACCAGCAAAGTGATCTCGAATCGAGACCAGCCCACGTATGTCACAATTTTTGGATGCACAAAGCACCGCGAGCAATGCACCAAATATTTGGGCATTGAGTGACAACGAAGACACCACTGGGCTGTTCTTTGCCTTGGTCAATGAGCTACACAACACTGGGAACATTCTCTTTGATGAGATTGTGCGCCAAGGACTATTGGAATATTTTTGGTTCGACGTTCGATGTCAAGCATGGCGGATTCATGTAGAACTTGAACGTGGTTATGATGCAGATGATGAACGTGAAATAGAATGCCCACAGGAGCGTCGGCGTCTCACTGCACGAGCCTATAGAGCCTATCTTTGGGACAGATTCCTTTACTAAGCATCAGAGCCATTTTTGAAAATAAATAAATAAATAAAATACATTTTTGAGTTTTTGAAAATGTCTCGCTCCAAAATATTGCTATCCGATGTCCAACTCTTGAAAGGGCCAAATTTCGCCACATGGAAAACCAAGATGCGGATGATTCTTCGCTCAAAGATCTTTGGGGATCGCTTCTCGGGAAAAGACACCCCTCCCATGACGTTGATCTCGTTGGAAAATATGAAAAGGCTGATGCGAAAGAAATAATTCTTATCACCCTAAGCCTTTCTATGAGGTGCAGCCATACATTAGGGAAGCAACCACTTCTTCTCAGGCATGGAGCGCATAGTGTACCATCTACGAAGCTAAGAATCTGATGAAAAAGTTGCATCTTCAGACAAAGCTTCATACAATGAGTATGCATGGTGGCGAATGAGTAGAAGCCTTCTTGCGGCATGTGGCTGAGTTACATGCAGAAATCTCTACTCTTGGTGAACCAAAGGATGACAAGTTGGTAGTCCCGCTCACCTTACGAGCTCTTCCTTCTCGGTTTTAGACACTCGATCACCACATTGACCATCACTCAATAGGGGTGAGATTTGCTCAACGAGAATCACGAAAGATGTCCGAGTTTCAAACAAAATGCCAAACAAAATGCCCAAGTAAAAATGCTTCCTCCCGCAGATTCTTCACGCACGCAATCAATAGTCTTTTCCTTCCACGCAGTAGAGGACACACCACCAAGAAAAGCAAATGAATAGACAAGTAAATAGCACTCGAGTCTCCTTACACGTAATACATGCCGAGTCTCCTTACACTGCAATACAAAGCCGAGTCTCCACCGGCTCGATACCAATTTGTATATAAAGAAGTTAGGAACAGAGATTGTCATTCGTGAAGAGTGAGGCACTTGCAAATTTCCAAACCTTCTCCCGTGACTAACCATTGAATGTAGGTTGAATTATTTGTTGAGAAAGGGTCAAGTCCTCGCATCATTTCCTAGGAGAGTCAGTCATTGCTCAAGCATTTCTAAAGGGCCGTCTATTTACACCGGATGCGGTAACTTCATCTAGCGTTGCTCTTCTGCTTCAACAAAGGGATTCCACTCGCACTATGGCACTTTCGATATGGTCATCTTTCTACCGGACTTTGCAGATCACTCATCGCCAAGGAAATGGTAAGAGGGCTTCCTCCACTCTCCCATTCCTTACCTATTTTCTCGAGATGTCTTGGGCAAACAACATAGAGGTCCATTCAAACAGATCTATTATCATTCTACAGCATCTTCAAGTCGCTCACACTGATCCAAGTGCGAGACACCCGCCACCTAGCTTCCAAGGTTTTGAATACTTTCAGCTCATCATTGATGATTACTCATGGAAAATGTGGGTATATTTCCTTCGGAAGAAGAGTGAGGCACTTGCAAATTTTCAAACCTTCTACCAGCAAGCCACCAGTAGTCTGGGAAGCCTCTTCTTCTCCTCCGCTCAAATCGAGGGGGGGAATTTGTGTCAAAGAAGTTCTTAGCATACCTGAAGTAGCATGGCATTCAACAACATCTGACTGCACCCTACACACCCCAATAGAACGGGATTTTTGAGCGCCACAACAGGACTATCATGGAGATGGCTCATCAGTATGCTCTCAACCACTAAGTTGGAGGATCAGTTTTGGGTAGTAAGCAATCCATACAAAGCAGTTGTATCTACTTAATCGGGAACCCACGAAGATCTTACGTAACAAGATACCTAAGAGGTATGGAATGGTTTTAAACCTTCTATTCATCATTTAAGAGTTTTTGGTTGTACGCATATATGCATGTTCCGTATAAGAGAAGGAAGAAGATCGATCCAAAGACACTCGCCATGTCTTTTCTTGGGGTATAGTACTACCTCAAAGGCATATTGTTTCATGGATCCCGATATGAAGAAGATCTACGAGATTCGAGATGTGGTATGTGATGAGTCGTCCTTTGACTCCCTACCACACAATGGAGATCCAAAGATCGACCTCGTCACATAGATTACTCACACATCCAGATGATGAGCAAGATGATTCTTCTCGAGAGAAGAAGAGCCGAGTGGATACTTCTTCATTGATCTTGCACACTTTGGAAAACACATCTTCACATCAAGAAGACCAATGTCTAAAATGGGTCCAGAGTACTATTAAGGATGCATACCCGAACTCACTTCCCGGTACTTCTAGGGAGTTAGAACATGAAGTCAAGCTAGACATGAGGTAAATTTTGCACTCATGAGTTCAGTTGTTGATAGCATCGAACCCGACACTTGTTCGTGAGGTGTTAGACCAACCACAATGGAAATAGGCTATGGATGTCAATATGATTCCCTAATTCGAGAGTCGACGTGGGAACTTGTCGATTTGCCTCTCTAGGTAAGAAATCCAATTGCTGCAAATGGATTTTCAAAAATAAATATAAGGTAGATGGTTTAATCGACAAACAAAAAGCATGAATTGTCTTAAAGGGTTATGCTCAAGAAGAAGGAATTGACTATGACGAGACCTTTGCACCCACTATGAAGATCAAAACCATCAAAGTTGTTCCACCACCGGCAGCAAAAATGGATGGAAACTTCAGTAGATGGATGTCAAGAGTGCTTTTCAATGGTGATCTCAAAGAAGAAGTATACATGGCCCAACTCAAGGGTTGGTAGACAAGAATCAACCACACAAGGTATGTCATCCGATAAAGTCACTTTAAGGACTCAAACAAGCACCTAGGGCATGGTATATAAAAATTGATGATCACCTATTGCTGCATGGATTCACTCGTAGCCCCTCGTATACAAATTTGTATATCAAGAAGGTAGGAACAGAGATTGTCATTCGGTTTTGTACGTAGATGATCTTGTGATCACAGGAAGTTCTAAAATCTTGTAGATAATGTAAAGAATGATCTCAAGAAATCCTTCGACATGACTGATTTGGGGCTACATCACTATTGTCTTGGCTTAAAAATATGGTAGAAGAAGAATCATATCTTCGCCTCCCGTATGAAATATGCCAAGACACTCCTGAAAAATATGGAATGTCGATTGTAAACCAATGTCCACACCTATGGAAAAAGGTTTGTAATTACCTAGATTCTAGGATTCACCATAGGTAGATGGCACTCACTACGGGTAGCTTGTGGGGAGTCTCATTTACTTGACTTATACTGCACTGCATCTTTGCTTTGCAGTGAGCTATCTCGCTAGATTTATGTAGGAGCCGAAGAAATGTCATCGATAGCAATGGCAAAGCATGTGTTGAGATATGTCTAAGGTACAGCTTGACTTTGTCTGAGTATTAGAAGAACACTCACCCTTCTTACAGGGATATACTGACTTAGACTATGCAAGGTCCTGCTGATGACAGGAAATCCACTTCGTGATATGTTTTCATCTCGATCTGGACCTATCTCATTGATTAGTAAGAAGAAAACTATTGTTGCTCTCATCCACCGAGGATGAATACCGCTACCGCACGAGGAGCCGTGTGTGAAGTAATTTGGTTACGTCACATTCTTACAGATATAGGGATTCCTAAAGAGAAACCTCCCATCATTCACCGTGACAATCAAGGTGTGAAGCTTGTGAAGAATCCTGTTTTCCATGAATGAACAAAGCATATTGAGGTCGAATGTCACTACATTCATGAACAGGTCTTGAACCACCAACTTCAACTCCAAAGATCGCCCTATTGATTTTCAGGTTGCAGATATTCTCACCAAGCCTCTCAAAGAAGGTGAAGTTTGATTTGTTTAGGGGATACATTTTTAAGAGCAACGTATTAAGGGGGAATGTTAGCGCATTATTAACACATTGTTGTTAGTAGTGGTAGTAAATAGTTATGTAACTGTTTTTCCTTCACGCCTCCTTCCCACAGCCTATATAAAGGCATGCTCCATGTATTAAGAAATATAGCAATATATAAAACATTATTAGAGTGCCATCAACTTTAACATTAGAACTTAGTAAATGATGAATTAACCTAAGTTTATTCCTCACAGAATGGCTTCACATGACAGGGTTACAGGATTTAAATCCTCTAACGGAAAAAAATATTTCAACAAAGATAAGAATATTCAACATCCAAAATATTAATTAGCCCATCAAAAGGTGGTTGAGGGAGTGGGAAGGTAGAGTTTTTAAATTTTTGCATGCTCGAGATTATCCACATTTAATTCTTAAAAAAATCAAAATTCAAAATAGAATGTTAAATGTTTTTTATTTTTTATCAATCCTTATTGGACATAGATCATATCCGATAATATAGTATAGGATCTTATTCACATTACTTTGACCAATGGAATGCCATATAAAGCATAATAATCTACTTTAAGTTTCTAATTTATAAAAAATAATTTTGAACCCAAATATTTAATATGCGTTAGTTTTTGAATCTATATAATAATAAATTTTTTATATAAAGTAAAAATAATTTGGTTTTAGGGAGACTAAAAACCCACTTACAAAGGATAAAAGATAAAGCATTGAGGATCAAAAGAAGCAACATCTACCAAAGATCTAAAAAAGATACAAACACACTCACAACACATATTATAAATCATCTTATCCCCCGAGCTCAATCCCACAAGATATCAACTACATTTTTATAGGTATTTAACATTTTCCTTTTCTTCTTATAGCCCACATCGATCCAACCTACATCAACATTAGGATTAATATTTTCTTTAGAAATAATCGATGATAATTTCTAGATTCTTTGAATGCTCAATCAATGTAGGTGGACATCAAAACAACACAAGGAGTGGTCAGGCCTCCAAAATCAAGCCGAAACACGAACATCACCTCATATTCCTTGTCTCGAATTCATCACAAGGTCGCTATCCAGCTTAGCTCTTAACCACCAAAAGGATAGGATCAGATTTTTTTCACCACGAAGGCATTTCTTGGCTTAGTTTTTCCTTCCCATTTTGACAATCCACCGCTTTGAGTTACTTGTAGAAAAGGAAGTCGTACACCTTTAACTGCCTTAATAATCAAGATTTCGGACCCATGTGTGATCCTCAACAATGAGATTAATGGTAATGGGAAATCAGCAGAGGTATCAAAATAAATCATAATATGAGCATATGTCATGAAATCAATGGCTAGGCATTTATCCAATGAATTACCTATTGACACAAGGAAATTTTCTCTCCAAAATCGAGGGGAAAATAATGCAACCAAACACAAATCGGTTTAACATTAAAGGTTTTATTCATCGTTTGAACAAAGGAAACCAAGGTTTCATAAGAAGGAAATGGGACATGAAATCCCACACTTTACTTAAAATCAAATCTCTATCGTAGATATTGCTAAACACTAGAGTGAAAAATCCTCTAGCAGAAGGGGGTAAATGTCGAGTTTACTCCTCGACATAAAAGGCTTCCAAATTTTTAATATCCAAATATGGAGAGTATGGAGGCGAGGGAAAATATTGTTGAACCTACAAATGACTCCCTTCCTCTTGTAATAATATGTAGAAACAATAACATCAGTCCCAAAAGACACATATGTTGTTGTAATGGTAGGAACAATCAATTTGAAAATATATCCTGATGATTTGGCCACCTCAAAGAATATCGTGGACATCCCAATTGACTCCCTTGTGCCATCAACAAAAGTAAGCCCTTTCACAGTGAAAAGAGGGAATAAAGGAGTCCCTTGGCACCCCCTTCTTGAGTAGAACCAACATAGGAGATGCCCCAAGAGATGCGTCAACAAGAGCACCACCAACCCCACTAAAGAACAACTACATGCGGATCTAAAGAGGTCATGCGAGAGCCAATGCCAATGGGAATGGAAAATTAGGGAGTCCACCCATCACCGAGCTCGTCGAAGAAGAACAGCCACCATGGTCAGAGCCACCAAGAAAAATATCGTAACTAGGTCAGGGGCTTGCTGCCACATTCAAATCTGCCACCGCCATGCCCAAAGCCGTAAGTGTTAGGGTTATTGTGTCCTGTCGGAGATCCCATTCTAATTGTAAAAATTAAGTAAATGTCCATGTGGAAATTTTTTATTTCAAAAGGTAAAATATGTATTTACAAGTTTACAATGAACATTAGAAATCAAAAATACAAGAAATGTTTTCTCGTGAGATGACAACATCATGAAAGATATTTAATGAAATAAATTTTTAATTTTTTTTTTTCGAGAGAGTGATTAGCTATATTACTTGTGAGTAGGATAAAATAATGTGATGATCAAGTATATTACATGTAAATGGATTAAAAATTTGGGTGAAAACAATAGATGTTTAAATCAAAGAACTGTAGGAAAAAAAGACATATGTTTTGTAAACTCCGGTCATTGTAGAATTGGATTTAAATATATTTGATACAAAAAAATTATAATGGCATCAAGATTGAGAAATTCAAGGTAAAACCACCGTATTTAAACATTATGTATGTTTGCATAGTTGTGATATTGATTATATAATGTTAAAATTTATATTAAAATAATTGTTACTGATCTTAAGCTATGGGTTTTGGAAGCTATAGGTCAATCTATCATATTCTACTGATTTTAATTATAGTTTGTGCAAAAATATGTGATGTTTAGACTATTCTAAGAAATATGTATTGTAAAAAGGTATTCACAATAATATAGAAAAGATATAATAACCATTATCCAGTTAATAGTATGATCGATATCATTGTCAAAAATGTTTTGAGAACTATTAGAAAACCTTAATAAAAGAGTATCAACTAACATAAATATAACATTTCTAATTGATTCTTGCATGAATGATTGTATGTAGAACGACCACTACATGCCTATGTAATTTCATGTCATAAAATTTAATAAGCTAAAGAATGCATTATTGAGTTTGCTAAAATAAGCTCCCAAGATAAAGCTATATTAATTACAACTTTTTGAGAAATGATTTCACCAATAATATAAGCAAACAAAATTTATACTTAAAAAGAAAAAAACAATGAGATATTTCAATAGTTTGAATGTATGTAGATAGGTTTTATACTTAAAAAGAACAAACAATGAGATATTTCAATAGTTTGAATGTATGTAGATAGGTTAATAAGATGTAATCGAGTTAAGCATGTATAACACACTCGTATTTATAAATCCATTATATTGTTGCTGACTCTTCAAATGTTTATATCTAATTTTGACCTCCTTGTTTTGCACAAATAAATAAATGCCAAAATCACAATGATTAAGGAGCTTCCTTTATTCCACAAATGGTTTGTACATAAAGAATAGCTTCATCACCGTATTAATCTATAACAATAAAAATAATAGTGACGAACACGATGAATAACATTCCATAATTTTAATACGACTTTACTAAGTAATACTTGATTCCACCACATATTTCTAAATATCTAAATATTTAGTGACGTCATATTTAGTTGATCTCCTTTGCAATTTCAGCAAAAGAAACCCTCTCTTCGAAGCATAGCCACCGAGCACAAACACAAATAAAAATTTAACGAATATGTTTAGATAATCTTTGACAAAAAGAAAATGTTACGCTAGTCGATCAATTGTATTTTCAAACTCGATGCTTTCTTAATATTGTTCAAAATTGCCAATAAATTGAAATATGTAGCTAAACCAAGAGCTCTAATAGTTCATGTAGAAGGGTCTACTAGACGCCAATGTGTCGTGGCTCTCTTCACTCCAATACAAACAGAAAACTAGGGTGGCTTTTCAATGCAAAGGTAGATCGGGATCGGTCTACAAGAAGCCCAACTCTGGTGAAATTAGTACTGGAATCGATTGTGTGGCTCTATATATTACTCGATTTTTAATGTATACCACACTCTTTCAATAGTCTCAAAAAATATAGCAAGAGACTTAAAAAAATTTATCCACACATTTTTTGTTGCTATAGAAAATAAATCAGAGAATCAGAATAATATGTGTAGATTAACACAAGTGGATGTGGATATGAATGCGATGGGATAGGAATGGGTTGAGAGGCTCTATGGCACTCCTACGCAACTCCCACCGCCTCCGGTGCTCCAAAACTTCTGCAACCTTTTATTTCCTCCTTGGTGATTCATTGATCCTCACAATAGCATAATAACCGGATCAACCAACTCGATACCAAATCTTAAGAATGTAATATTCCATAAACCCTTCATTCATATCAAATGAAGAAGCTACAATGTTTATAGACATTGAACAACAATAACAACATCCATGGAAAGTGGATCAAATATACAAAGTACTGTAATATATGTAAAAATAACATATTGCCCCTAACTAATCACATTCGAGAACATTCCAAACTAGTAAAGTAATAATAGTATAGCCCCACTAATATAGGGATGTGACAACTAGATAGTAGCTACCCAAAAACTAAGTAAGTTAAAGTAATAAAATTTAATTACTTTAACATTAGAACTTAGTAAATGATGAATTAACCTAAGTCTATTCCTCACAGAATGGCTTCACGTGACAGGGTTAAGCGGATTTAAATCAGAACGGAAAAAATATTTCAACAGTATAAAAATATTCAACAACCAAAATATTAATTAGCCCATCAGATGGTGGTTAAGGGAGTGGGAAGGTAGAGTTTTTCAATTTTTACGACTCGAGATTATCTAGTACATTTAATTCTAAAAAAAATCAAAATTCAAAATAATAATGTTAAATGTTTTGTTTTTTATTGAATCCTTGTTGGACATAGATCATATCCGGTAATATAGTATAGTGATCTTATTCACATTACTTTGACCAATGGAATGCCATATAAAACACAATAATCTACTTTAAGTTTCTAATTTATAAAAAATTAATTTTGAACCCAAATATTTAATATGCGTTAGTTTTTGAATCTATATAATAATAATTTTTTTATATAAGGTAAAAATAATTTGCTTTTAGGAAGACCGAAAACCTACTTACAAAGGAGAAAATATAAAGCATTGAGGATCAAAAGAAGAAACCTCTACCAAAGCATCTAAAACAGATACAAACACACTCACAACACATTATAAATCATCTTATCCCTAAGCTCAATCCCACGAGATCTCAACTACATTTTGAGAGGGTATTTAACATTTTTCCTTTTCTTCTTATTCCCCACAGTGATCCAACCTACATCAACATTAGGATTAACATTTTCTTTAGAAATAATCGGGATGATAATTTCTAGATTCTTTGAATGCTCAATTAAATGTAGGTGAACATCATCAAAAAGCACTAGGAGTGGTTGTGGCCTCCAAAACTGTTGAAACATGAACATCAACCTCATATTCCTTGTCTGAATTCATCACAAGGTCACTATCCAGTTAGCTCTTAACCACCAAATGGATAGGATCATATTTTTTCACCACGAAGGCATTTCTTTGCTTAGTTTTTGCTTCCCATTTTGATAGTCCACTGTTGAGTTACCTATAGAAAAGGAAGCCCTACACCTTTAACAGTTACCTTCATAATCAAGATTTTGGACCCATGTGTGATCCTCAACAATGAGATTGATGGTAGCTGGGAAATCAATAAAGGTATGAAAATCAATCATAATATGAGCATATGTCGTGAAATCAATGGCCAAGAGTTTATCCAATGAATTACCTATTGATACAAGGAAAATTTCTCTCCAAAATTGGAGGGGAAAATAATGCAACCAAACACAAATCAGTTTAACATTAAAGGTTTCAAATCATCGTCAACAAAGGAAACCAAGGTTTCATAAGAAGGAAATGGGACTTGAAATCCCACACTTTGCTTAAAATCAAATCTCTATCAGAGATATTTCCAAACACTATAATGAAAAATCCTCTAGCAGTGGGGTAAATGTCGAGTTTACCTGACATAAAAGGCTTCCAAAGTTGTAATATCAAGTCATTGAGAGTATGGAGGCTAGGAAAAAGATTGTTGAACCTACAAATGACTTCCTTACTCTTGTAATAATAAGTAGAAACAATAACATCAGTCCCAAAAGACACATATGTTGTTGTAATGGTAGGAACAATCAATTTGAAAATAGATCTGGATGATTTGGCCGCCTCAAAGAATATCCTGGACGTCCCGAATGACTCCCCTATGCCATCACCAAAAGTAAGCCCTTTCACAGGTGAAAAAGAGGGAATAAAGGATTCCTTGGCACTCCTGTCTTGAGTAGAACCAACATAGGAGATGCCCCAATAAACGCGTCAACAAGAGCACCACCAACCCCACTAGCAAAAACTGCATGCGGATCTAAGGAGATCACGCGAGAGCCAATACCAATAGGGAATGGAAAAGGAAGGAGTCAACCCTTCACCGAGATCATCGAAGAAGAATAGCCACCACGTTTAGAGCCACCAAGAAAAATATCAAAACTAGGTCGGGGCTTGCTGCCACATTCAAATCCACCACCGCCATGCCCAAAGCTAGAAGTGTTAGGGTTATTGTGTCCATCGGGAGATCCCATTCTAATTGTAAAAAAATTAAGTAAATGTCCATGTGGAAATTTTTTATTTCGAAAAGGTAAAATATGTATTTACAAGTTTACAATGAACATTAGAAACCAAAAAGACAAGAAATGTTTTCCTGTGAGATGACAACATTGAAAGATATTTAATGAAATAAATTTTTAATATTTTTTTTTCAGAGAGTGATTAGCTATATTACTTGTGAGTAGGATAAAATAATGTGATGATCAAGTATATTACATGTAAATGGATTAAAAATTTGGGTGAAAACAATAGATGTTTAAATCAAAGAACTGTAGGAAAAAAAGACATATATTTTGTAAACCCGGTCATTGTAATTGGATTTAAATATATTTAATACAAAAAAATTATAATGGCATCAAGATTGAGAACTTCAAGGTAAAACCACTGTATTTAAACATTATGTATGTTTGCATAGTTGTGATATTGATTATATAATGTTAAAATTTATATTAAAATAATTGTTACCCGATCTTAAGCTATGGGTCTTGGAAGCTATAGGTCAATCTATCATGTTTTACTGATTTTAATTATAGTTTGTGGAAAAATATGTGATGTTTAGACTGTTTCTAAGAAATATGTATAGTAAAAAGGTATTCACAATAATATAGAAAAGATATAATAACCATTGTGCACCAATAGTATGATTGGACATCATGTAAAAATGTTTTCGAACTATTAGAAAACCATAATAGAAAGAGTATCAATCGAACATAAATATAACATTTCTAATTGATTCTTGCATGAATGATTGTATGTTGAACAGCCACTACATGCCTATGTAATTTCATGTCATAAAATTTAATAAGCTAAAGAATGCATTATTGAGTTTGCTAAAATAAGCTCCCAAAGTTGGATATAGCTATATTAATTACAACTTTTTGAGAAATGATTTCACCAATAATATAAGCAAACAAAATTTATACTTAAAAAGAACAAACAATAAGAGATTTCAATAGTTTGAATGTATGTAGATAGGTTAATAAGATGTAATTGGAGTTAAACATGTATAACACACTGCATTTATAAATCCATTATATTGTTGCGGGACTCTTCAAATGTTTATATCTAATTTTGACCTCCTTCTTTTGCACAAATAAATAAATCCCAAAATCACAATGATTAAAGAGCTTCCCTTTATTCCACAAATGGTTTGTATACAAAGAATAGCTTCATCACTGTATTAATCTATAACAATAAAAATAATAGTGACGAACACGATGAATAACATCCCACAATTTTAATACGACTTTACCAAGTAATACTTGATTCCACCACATATTTCTAAATATCTAAATATTTAGTGACGCCATATTTAGTTGATCTCCCTTGCAATTTCAGTAGTGAAACCCTCTCTTCGAAGCACGGCCACTGAGCACAAACAAAAATAAAAAAATTAACGAATATGTTTAGATAATGTTTGTGACAAAAAAATGTTACCCTAGTCGAATAATAATACGTAAAATAATATAGGCGATCCAAAGAAATTCCATATTTAACATAATACAGAAAAAGTGGTGATGTGAAGGAAGAATAGGGTTTTGTTGTTATGCCACAATGCAAGATGGGCATACCTAAATCATCTGCGGTAGTGGAGCTCGGATCATGTTCGATTTTCACTCTTTTCTTTCCGCTATCAAGGTTAACTTTTCCAACCCCATGTACAAATTTCGGCTTGTGAAGTCCGGATCTTCGTTCATCGGTCTTTGGAGCATATTCCCTGAACATTAAGAATTGTTTTCCGCAGCGACATCGTGATTATTATGTCTTAACCTCCAACCAACAATTAAACTTTGAGATGATGATATTTTCCTTTTGAACACAAATATATTATAGAACAAAAAGCAGTGTATGATACAATAGCGAAAATGCGGAGGATTTGCAAGGAAACCCCTGTAAACGCGGTAATTGAATGAAAATGTGCTTCTTCTCACATGCTTCTGATTTTAATTAGCTATTCTACTCAGAAAGTGGAAGAAACCAACCTTTCAAAGGT
Organism: Taxus wallichiana var. yunnanensis; assembly: GCA_018340775.1. Classification (NCBI taxonomy): domain Eukaryota; kingdom Viridiplantae; phylum Streptophyta; class Pinopsida; order Cupressales; family Taxaceae; genus Taxus; species Taxus wallichiana. Next base: position 45,631,240 of record CM031240.1, read on the forward strand.
GACGATTTTTTTATCACGCAGCAGAACGAGAAATTTCGTAGACCAGTTTTGCCTCTGCAAACCAATGTTTATAAGGAAAACAGAAGTGTATTGTGCAAGAAAAATGAAAGAATAGTGAAGTTGTGTGTTGCTCTTACTCATCAAACGCGTTCAGCGATTTTGAATTTCAATGCATTAAATGACAATCTGCCCAGTATTCAACATTAATCGTCCGCAATACGCTGACATTAAAATCAAACAATTTCAGGGCACCTTCTGGTTGTATGAATTTGTTCATTGTATGGGTTTTGTTGAGAAATAACACAATGAAAATTACTTATAGAATATGAATTTCCATGGGTTTTCCTCTGTCGTGTTATTTTTGTCGATGCAACACATACTTTTTGCCATTTTCGCGCTTAAAACTTATTTCCCTCAATTTATAATGATGAAAGTTCCGTGCGGTTTAGTGTGTGCAGCATCATGTTTATATTTTTGTGAAAACATTTGAAATCACATTCAAAGTTGTATTCATATCTCACATAATCTATAATCTATAGGGCATATCTCGCGAACATGGTCATCGGTATATCTTGATCTGGAATGGGATGTATTCCAACATCTAATAGTTGGGTAGCTTAAAATGTTGAAATTATTGTCTTTCATATCATTTGTGTATGATTCACCTCTTTTTCAAATAGTCTAATTGAAAGTATAATTACATAGCTCTTTTAAAATCACACATTGTATTGAATCATCAAAAAGGCACTAGTTTTTCTATTTTATGGGTATATCTTTTAGATAGATATATCTATGTTAGTTTATATGTTTTATTTATATAACAAATCTAAAAGTAAAAATGAAAACAAAACTAACTTATGAGTTTAGTTGTTGATAGCACCAAGCCTAACACCTGTTCGTGAAGCATTAGACTAACCATAGTGGAAACAGGCATGGATGCTGAATATGATTCCTTAATTCGAGTCGAACGTGGGAACTTGTCGATTTTCCTCGAGGTAAGAAGTCCAATTGCTGCAAATGTGTTTTCAAAAATAAATATAAGGCGAAGGTTTAATCAAAACACACAAAGCATGACTTGTTGCAAAGGGTTATGCTCGAAGAAGGAATTGACTATGATGAGACCTTTGCACCCACTATGAAGATAAAAACCATCGAGTTGTCTCATGCCTTTGGCGGCAAACACAAATGGATGGAAACTTCAGCAGATGGATGTCGAGAGTGCTTTTACGAATGGTGATCTCAAAGAAGAAGTGTACATGGCCCAACTCAAGCGTTTGTAGATGAGAATCAACTGAAAGTATGTCATCTGATAAAGTCACTTTATGGACTCAAACAAGCAGCTAGGGCATGGTATATAAAAATTGATGATCACCTATTGTAGCATGGATTCACTCGTAGCCCCTCAGATACAAATTTGTATATCAAGAAGGTAGGAACAAAGATTTTCATTCTAGTTTTGTACGTAGATGAGCTTGTGATCACAAGAAGTTCTGACAATCTTGTGGATGATGTAAAGAATGATCTGAAGAAATCCTTCGACATGACCTGATTTGGGGCTACTTCACTACTATCTTGGCTTAGAGATATGGCGAAGAAGAATCATATCTTCTTCTCCCATATGAAATATTCCAAGAATCTCCGGAGAAGTATGGAATGTCAGATTGTAAACCAATGTCCAAACCTATGGAAAAAGTTTTGCAATTATCTAGATTCTACGAATCACCATAGGTAGATGGCACTCACTATAGGCAACTTGTGGGGAGTCTCATTTACTTGACTTATACCGGGACGAGATCTTTGCTTTGCAGGTGAGCTATCTCGCCAGATTTATGTAGGAGCCAAAGAAATGTCATTGGATAGCAAAGCAAAGCATGTGTTGAGATATGTCTTGATCAATTGATTTTGGTCTAGAGTATCGGAAGAATAGTTAGTTCTTCTTACAGGGATATACTGACTCCAAGTATGTAGGATCCATTGATGACAGGAAATCCACTTGTGGTATGTTTTTCATCTCGAGATCTAGACCTGTCTCGTGGGTTAGCAAGAAGCAAACTATTTTTTCTCTCTCATCCAGTGAGGTTGAATATCGCGTGCCGCATGAGGAGTCATGTGCGAAGTGATTTGGTTACGTCACATTCTTGCAGATATAGGGATTCCCAAGAGAAAGCTCCAATCATTGACTACGAAAATCAAGATGTTTTGAAGCTTGTGAAGAATCCTATTTTTCATGAAATAACAAAGCATATTGAGGTTGAATGTCACTACATTCTGAATAGGTCTTGAACCACCAAATTCAGCTCCAAGTTGCCCTACCGATTTTCGTGTTACAGATATTTCTCACCAAGCCTCGCGGCAAGGTGAAGTTTGATTTGTTTAAGGGGTACATATGTAGGAACAATTTATTAAGGTGGGGAATGTTAGCTTAATTAAAATTAATTAATACATCCATCCTACTCACCACGCATATGGTTACTCTTAACCGTTCTGTGTAACTCGTAATCGCTTCTCGCAGGCTATATATTCTTCCTATCCGCAGCTATTCAAACACACATTGAATAAAATATTCTCTCTTTTCCATCATTGTGGATGAGATACAAAATTTTTTTGCTTCTTTCTTATCCATGATAAAGGTCCAAATCTAGGATGAAATTTATATCATGTAGTTGACTTCCTATCATCACTTGGATCCGGCGTGGTCGGAGTTGACATATTCTGTTGTTGGTGCTCAGATTAGTCTCTCCCCATTTTTCATTGAAATTCCTCAGTTTGCGGCCTCTGCAATGTTTTCTATATCCCCGTGTTGGTGCTTGAAGACTTTGTCCTCCCTTTGGTTTCCATGATTAGTCCCTTCCTTGGTCGAAGATCACTTAAAGATCCAAAATGTTTTATTCGTTTCTCTGTCCATCTGAAGGAGTCTGTAAATTGGGCATAAAATTCAGGTTGTTCCTTTCTTTTCATTTTCCATACTCACATTTTATTGTCCCTACTATTTTTGTCCCAAATACCTGTGGAAACTTGATTGAATGTCACTGGAGGATCATGTTTGAACCTTATAACATTTCCAAATTCTCTATCCTTGAAGAAAAATTCATCTCCGGGCTCAAATGGTGGTTTTCTTACATTTTTACGATTTGACGGGTGTGTTTTTCCCGTCAAATTTACATCTCGACATCAGTGGAAACGTGGCCCTTTTTGGTTAGATGTGGCTCGGTAGGGCACTCCAAAACTCTATGGCTCACTTCAACCCAAAAATTGTCCACGTGGAGGAATGACACTCGTTTGAAAATTCACCTTTTGGTTTGGCCTTGGAGTTGCGCCTAGGGGACACATGGAGGATTCCACTTAGGTTTGCCCAAACTTGAAAAAAACAATTCATATAGACGGTATAGTTTTGGCAGGGAAATGGATATGCAGAGGGTTGGTGCTCATTTGAGAATCCACCTCAGGGTCCCACCTTAACAATTACGACAGGGAGACATGTGGAGGCTTCCGTCGGCTCCGCTTTGTACTTAAACTTTTAAAAGAAATTTTCTAAGGCTTGGGACACATCGTGAGCCCGCGCTCATTCAATATCTCTGCTCTTTCGCACAATCATTAAGATGCACCATAAAGACACATGGATGCTTCCACCGAGTCTTCCCATATTTAAAATTTTCAAGAAACTTTCTAAAATCCTCGGGACACGTGGAGGGACTTTTATCTGTTTGGGGATAAGCCACGAGTTTTAGTTTGAAGAAGCGTGAAGAGGATACTTGGAAGCTTCTACTCACTCTGCCCTTTTCTTGGACTTTCAACGACCATGGAAGAAAAGTGTCACAGACCCTAGACACATGGCACCTTCAACTTTTTAACATACTCTATCGACCGAGACACATGTTAAGCCCGTGCTTGTTTGAGGTCTCTACTTTTGGGGACCATCTCAAAATGCGCCATTAAGACACATGGAGGCTTCTGCTGGCTCCTTTTTTCACTGAGACTTTTCAAAGGCTAAAAGGCATTTTTCTTGGGCCCAGGGTACATGGAATGCTCACGCTTGTTTTAGACTTGCCTCTGTTCTTCTCCTTTATAATTGCGCTAAGGAAACACATGGACGACTATGATATAAAGTGGAAAAAGAGCAGGAGCAATGGTTTTTGTGCATTTCACCTATTTTTCTACCATTTTTGCACCAAGACTCTTGGAGACATGAATACGCTATTTTTCATCATTCTTTGATGAAATTCTTTGTCGTCTCTATCACTAAGGTGTCATTGAATGGATTCGAAACTTAAATTACAAGTCTAAGGATCAAGTAAGGCCGATATTATGAAGTGGGAATTACTCAGAACTCAAGAAAATGGGAATTACCAGAGGAAAGGGATGTGGGGCAGAAAAGATAGAGGAAACAGAGGGAAAAGGATGAAATGATGAATGTATAGGTGCATAAAGTGAAAAAGGCATTGCCTCGAAAGAAAAAAGGGATGACCTATCAGGTCCAGCTATGTAGAGGCTCCAAAAAAAGATTAAAAAGGGGATTTATCATATGACAGAATCAAAATGATTAAAAGGACTCCCGAAAAGTTATGGCATGGTGTCCTAGTCATTAGTCGAGAGTCCAACAAACGTGATCAGGTCACAATTGGTCCAACTCGCAAATTTCATATCTGAATTTGTTAAACATCATTGTATGAGACAAATTGGTAACAAGCGAAGGTCCCTCAAATATTATTCTCTTTTGGGGGGAATATTGTGTGAGAAAAGTGTATAAATGCATTGAGAATACTCTTACATATGGTTAGAGTTTGAATTCTTGAGAAAAAAATTGAGAAAGGCATCTTCCCAAGAGACCAAAGCTCAAATAACCTGTTATTTTCTTCTCTGTTAGATTTTCTATCGTGTATAGTTGGTTACATATGTATAGCCATTGACAAGCACTAAGATTGCTCTGGAAGCTTTTCCTTGCTGATGAATCTAAGTAATTTAAGAATTAATTTGTGTCTAATCTCTAGTAAATTATCCGCTTTGTTTGAATGTTTGCAAATAGTTTCGTCATTCACATTGCAATCTTATATTGAAATCTTTGTGAAATCACATAGGGTCTCATCCCTGTGACAATTTAATGGTATTTACAATTTCATTTCAGGACGAGCCTTCATCTTGGATGAGATAAAAAAAATTAAAATCAATTCACTTTGTCATTTGTTGATAAATATTATCTGTAATTCTTTGGGTTTACCTTAGGCATGATTAATCAAAGACTTTATTGTTTAATTGATTCTTTCAATTCGAGCCTTTGTGTCAGAGTCTGAAAGATTATGTGAAAATGTGCTGATTTAGGCCTCTGTTCAAGCACACCTTTTGGTTGAATAAGCGTCTTAACTATTCTAAATCTTTTTGTTGAATTCTTTCACTATTGTCAATTCCCTCTAAAGATATGGTACAATCAACTTTATCCTACTTCATCTCCCACTAATATCATTTAAAAACCATTGATCCACCCCGAACTACCCCTGTTTTACCTATGTATCAACAAAGGAAAAAAATCTACTTGCAAAATAATGCAGTACAATCAAGATTTCTTAATGTCTTCAGTAGACTTAGCCTTGTGTTGAAAATATCTCCATCGTTTAGAAGTGACAACTCTTAAGAGTTAAATCATGGAGTATTGACCGTATTTTCCCAAGGTTCTCTTCATAGAATTTTTGCAAAGGAAGGATATCTCCATCTCCTTCACCAAACAGAGGTCACACTAAGGGTCCTCTCACCCTGATCGAAGAGGCAGAGCCTAAAGTAGTGAGGATAGGTCAAATCCTCTTAAAGGTGTTATCCATCTCTCCACAAATATGAGTAACAAAGGGTTAGTTAGATGTCACCCCCGACTACAAAATCGAAACACACTATGATCTATCTGCCTCTAAGCTCCTAGTCGAATCTGTGTTGTTGTTTGGCTTGAAAAGGAGAACGAATTTGGATACCAACTAATATCTGCAAAGCGTGAAGGAAGAAGATATTTCTTCACCAAGGACCCTAGTAGAAGGTTATTTTAAGAGCTGGGAAAGTCTAATTCAGAAGGAAGAAGAATTTGGAAGGCTGTTGGAGATCAAGCATCAAGAAAATAGATATCCATTGGTGAAACTGATCATCCTATGATTCGAGATTGCAGTACTTCCTCAAGTTCTTCTGAATCAGGTAGCCTCTTTGTTGAATTAAATTCTCCATCTGAAGAGGGTCCATCATCTATATTTGAAACATTTTCTTCTCAATCTGCTCCTGTATTTTCAAAATCTAATAGAGTTTTCCAAGAGACAGAGCCTTTAGAGGGAAGTCATTCAGAAAAATTGTATCCATGTACCACACATACCCCTCACTCCTTAGCATTATGTTTCTCCTGTAAGATCACATCCTCAAAATAATATGGCTGAGCCTTGACCTAGACCTCCATTTTTCGTTAGTAATTTTGGTCCCATCAGTTTTAGAGGTATGACTGGCTATCCAAATGCTATGCCACAGGATGTAAGAAATAGATTTCCTAAATTTCAAGGAAATAATGTAATAACTGGTGATCAGCACTTGAAACTCTTTGTCAATATGATGGAGAAATTTGAAATAGAGTGTGAAGATGAATACATTAAATTATTTATTCATACTCTAGAAGAGGATGCAAGGGACTGGTATAAATCTCTACCAGATAATTCTATTGACTCCTGGATAGAGATGAATAATGCCTTTAGAATGCAGTACGGTGATAAAACAAACCCTAGGTTTCTTTTATCAGAGTTTGAAAATATAAAAAATAATCCTAAGGAATCATTGCATGATTTCAACACTAGATTTAATAAAACATTGAGAAGACTTCCTATTAATTTGAGGCCATGTGATGAATCATGTCTGATAAAGTATTCAAATACATTTGATAAGAAAGTTGCTTACTATTTGTGGGATAAGAACCCTGGGACTTTGAGCAAGCCTTTACCATGGCTCTGCAAATTGAGAACAATATTAAGGTAGTTGGAAAACCTCCTAAGAGGTAGGGTATTAAAATGATCAACCCCAAGAAGCCTCAATCAAGTAAGGCTGTGGATCTTGAGGAAGTTGTAAGGACTTTGGCCGAGGATATCAAATAAATATCTTACAAGCTGGCCAGGGTAGAAAAAGTAATTGGACAAGGTTCTCTGGGTCAGCATAGGCAATAGGGATAACACAGACTTGCAAATCATCCTAGAAATGATCAGAGGTCTGGTGACAGAGGTAAAGGACCCATGGGAGATATACAACCCCAAACTAGGGAGAATAGAGTTGTGCCTGATAGTCTAAATGATAGATTTGTTGTTGTTGAAGAGACAAATCAAATGGATTGGTGTGAAAAATGAATCTTACCCCACCTGCCATGTGAATTCAATCAGAAAGTTGAAGAATCTGATGATGATGAAAACACTGATGATGATGCATGTATGGTGGATCTCGTACTAAGCTCACATCAAGGAGTAAATTCAACCGAGGTAATAAGTGCAAGAAGCTGCGACAAGTATTTGAGACTTTGCATTCACGAGGCACTTCTTCTTCCTCCCTCTCATGCTTTAGAAATAGATATGGTACAAGAATTTGAACTTCCTAATAATTATTTTGAGTACCTAAGAGCTCTAATTATTAATAAGTATGATGGAGGAATCCCATCGAAGAGGATAGATAATTGTTAGTGAATGTTGTTATGGCCCAAGAAAAGGACTATAATAGAAGAAATAAAGTTGTCAAAGGGGTAGGGCCTCAAGCCAAAAAAAAAAAGACCCGGTTCTCACCAATGTCTCAAAAGAGAATCAAAAGAAAGATCCATCTTAAAAATGTCATGTCTTAATTAGAACCGATGTTCCCATACATGCCCAAAATGTTAAAAACCTTGTGCCATCTAATGAGTTTGTTGACCTTTCTCCAAATGTTGCTTTGCCCAAGTTTTGAGTCGATCAATATTTATGTCCTAATTACGAACTACTTAGGATTCCCGACCATAAGAAGAGGGATTATGAGTATTAGAGATTGGGGGAAGATAGGAGTGCCTAAGGCATAAATATAAATAATGTAAACACTTGCTCCTTCACCATTGCGAACTAGAAAAACCACCAACATTAGAGGAGATTGGTGAACCACCGAAGTCTTCTTGGGGGCATCTTTATTTGAGTCTCGCTTAAATGTTGATCTATTTTTTACAAACTGATTATTAAAGCTAGATCTTTGCATAATAATTGTATGTTTGACTCAAGCATCATGCAATGTTATGCCTCTATAAATCATTAATGAATTGAACATTAAAGTGACAGAGATTATGGAAAGTGTACTACAATGGATTCTATAGAGGTCCCAGTTGTAGTGTGTGTGAAGGTTTTGGTTGTACAACTTAGGACTTATCTAAGTAAGAACCATAAACTTGATGTTGTCATTGTTGATTGCCTTGCCAAATAGGGCATGTTATTATCAAGAAATTGGGCTGCATGTGTTGGTGGAAGTGTTCAGATGGATATGTCTTTTTCCACCATTCCAATTAATGGTAGTCTTGTAAATTTGTATGGAGAGAAGAAAATGTTGCACCCCATTAAAGATCCAAATAATTCTTCTTATGAATTGTTATATGTTGATGTAGATGTAGATAACTTTGGGGAGTTTGCTGATGGTAGGGATAACAAAATTGATAAGCGTAAATTTCTTGATCAAGTGGGTTTTGTTTGTTGTAGAGGAAAGGGAAAAGAGAACAATGAGCCAATGAAACCACTTTACATCATAACTGATAGGATGAATAATCATATAATCTGCTATTTGATTCATTCAATTGTATACCATTACAGCGATGATCAAATATATACATGGAGAGATATGGTTCCCCACCAAACAGGATCGCTACCAACCGTAACAAAATACAGTGTAATATATTTTAAATGCTAACATTCGCCCCCTCATTACATTTTTCGTACAAATATACATTTCTTGATAGTGGATGTTCCGCCGCTTAATGAGAACACCGCAAAGAGGGTCTTCACACAAGTATGTGCCTACATGGTCTCGATACACATGGTTTTTCTAAGGTTGACCATAAACCTAAAGGGACAGGAGCACTTTCCAACTGTTCACCTCGGTGGTTTTACAAGCTTACCATGAACCAAGAGGATTTTACCTCGGTGGTTTTACAGGTGTACCATGAACCAAAGAGGATGATACCTTGGTGGTTTTACAGGATTACCACGAACCCAAATTTGAGTACCATGCGCTTCTTTTAGTGCTTTTCTTCTCCCCATGATGCTCTTCAATTAGGAGGTCCCAAACAAGAAACTATGCATTATCTGTACTTTATTGAACAACCACACAACACAGAAAACAATAAACAATACTGACAAATATTCCACATTCACTTCTAAGAATCATAGCAATCATGTTCTTAGTTGCCCTTCCACCGATGTCGATTTTCATTTAGCCAATCTTCAATAGCAAAGGTAACAAATCACTGCCACTAGATGTTTCCCTTGACTAAGTCATTTTCACCCATAATGTGAAATGTGAATATTGAGAAAGAAACTACATCAAGAAACATGCTATCGACTGGATCTCACCACTTAGACCTTGTTGCACATGGTTCATGTTGCAAGTGAACGTATTCACAAGTGAACCATCTTCTTTTCGAAGCATGACACTCAGAGGATCAATTCAAAACGAAGAACCATTGGCAAACAACTATGCTCCAGAGTAATCCATTTTCAACATCTGATCACAAAACAACAAAACACGAACAAAACAAAAATTGAAATAAACACAAACCAAAAATTGAGGAATAGGTCCTCAATACCTTATTCTGCCACAATCTCTTTGACGGCCTCATCGCTTGTGGCTTGCAAGAGGTCGTTGGATTTCCTCTAGCCTTTGTTATCCTCCATCCTCCCGAGTTGTTGCTTACAGATTTCAGAGATGATGTGAAGCAAATCTCATCAACAACTTCCTCACTCTCGTCAGAATCTTATGGATCTTCTATGTGAACAAATTTAAGGCCAAATTGAGGCATCCTCTTAGAATAGGCAGCTTCCAATGTTGCATATATGATTTGTGCAAAAATTTCCTTGTTACATATAATAAGTTTATATTTTCTTGTGTCAATAGGATATGAAGGAATACCAATACTAATTACACAATATGTGAAATTTATGGTTAAGCTGGCAAGGATATTGAATGCACTCTTTTATCCTTTCTTTATAGGATTAACATCTTTGGTCAGCCTCTTTTGGCATTCATCTCTATTGAAACCGAGTTTTCTCGGCATGATGTGAACAAATCACTCCACAGTTTCAAGGGTTTCACGTCTTTCTCAATACTGATACGATGCAATTCAGGGAAATAAATGGCTATACTAATAACTTCCTTTAACTGATAATGGAGCAATGCAGAATCCTACTTGCCTTGAATTAACAAGCTGCCTCTGACGTAATCCTTGTCGTTAGGATTGCAACACATCCCTACCATGCTCCTGCCACGTCACGTTGCTCTAATCTAGAAATGCATCGTCTACACTAATGCATCAAGTGATGGCACCTTTGATCTTTGCACTTTGTAAATAGAACTTCTTCACATCTTCTCCTCCAAATGTGTCTCAACAAAACTGTTTTAGACTAACTGCAATAGAGTATATAAAAAAAATGTCTTCTCCTTTTATCTCCAATGCCGACAGAAAAACATCTTCTTCTTTTATCTCTAGCAGCTATATGTCAACCTTATTGTGTCAATAACCAACATCTTTATGCACATATACACACACTGGGACACCCACATGTCCTGCAATAATTTCTAATCGATTGTCTTCAAAAATGATGTGCATCTAGTGGAATTCTCAAGTATTGATGGGAAACTCATTTCGTTGTGATGCGAGGTTGTGCCACATTAATCGATCCACACATTTGAGGTTGAAGATGCCATTTACATACACTTCTCCGGACTATGACACACTTTTAATGGATCCCCCTTATAACTACATGGGCTTTTCACTCACCGTGGGATAGCTACTAGATCCGAGATGCTCCTAACCTCAGCTCCATGTTTTTGCTATGTCTAATGGATCCCTTTTCCACTAGGCCATGGAAGATATGGTGCTCGATACCAATGTTTGCAGTAGAGGAAAGGGACAAGAGAATAATGAGCTAATGAAACCACTTTACGTCATAACCGACAGGATGAATAATATAGGTGATCCAAAGAAATAACAAAGAAATAATATAGGTGATCCAAAGAAATAATGAGCTAATTCAGCAGATCCCTCTCCCCACAAACAAGAAGGGTGTGCACTCTTTCTTTGGCAAGATCAACTTATTAAGAAGATCCATACCTGATTTTGCTGAACTTACTTTGAACATAGCCCACAAGATGAAAGGGAATCAGAATTTTGGTTGGTCCTTTGAAGGAAAGGTTGCATTTGAAGACATCAAGAGAGCTCTAGTAAAGACTCAAATATTGGCATGCCCTGATTATAGCAAAGACTTCATTATCTATTGCTATGCTACTTTGAAAGTACTCTAGTTGTTGTGTTAACCCAGGAGAATGCTAAAGGTCATGAACTCTCCATAGCATTCATGAGTTATATTTTGAAAACCCATCAGTTGAAGTACACCATGATGGAGAAACATGCTTTTGTAGTGGTCAAAGCTGTGAAGCAGTTTAATTTTTACATCCTCAACTCTCATTCTATTATGCTTGTGCCTGATACAACTATTAAATCCATTCTTACACAACAAGAATTTGGAACCAAGAGAGGAAATTGGGTAGCCAAAGTTTAGGAGCATGATCTTGACATTAAACCCACCAAGCTAGTTCGAGGAAAGGGCTTATGTGAATTCATTGCTGAAGGAGTTGATGCGAAATTGTCCAAGGAGGAAGTTGATATCCCTGTTGTTCTTTTCCTCAGCTCAACTAACGAATGGTATGTTGGCATTGCACACTTTCTTACTTATGAATAATTTCCATCCCATTTGAGTTCCAAGGATAATAAATCCATCAAATTAAGGTCATGGCAATATGTGTTGTGGGAAAATGCATTGTTCAAATGAGGGATAGATGGAAGGTTTTTGAAATGTGTTGACAGAGTAGCAAAACAAATTGTCCTTAGGTTTTCATGACCAGGCTGTGGAGGTCATTTCTCTTCTTCTGTCATGGCCCAAAAATCCTCCGTGCTACATATTATTGGCCTACCTTGTCCAAAGATGCATCAAAGTGCGTAGGCAAGTGTGAAGCATGTCAAACATTTGTTGTTAGACCAAAATTGGCTACTTTACCTCTCAAACCCGTGGTGATTGTGGGACCTTTTCAACAATGGGGTTTTGAATTCATTCGGACACTTAATCCACCTTCAAGTGTAGGGCATACTCATGTTTTGAATGCAACTGATTATTTCACCAAGTGGGTGGAATCCATTCCAATTAAAAGTACTACTTCTAAAGTAGTATGCAACTTTATCAAGGAGAACATCTTAATAAGGTTTGGGATACCAAACAAGATTGTCACTTGTCAATGCTTCCAATTTTTCTTCTGCTGAGATGATGGATTTATTCTATGGCTATGGCATTTCCCTTGCCCACTCTTCAGATTACTATCCCTAAGGGAATGGGCAAGCAGAATCAACTAACAAGAAAATGGTCACCATTGTTCGGAAGCTTGTTAATGACTCTCAGAGGAATTGGCATAAGAAACTATATGATGCTTTATGGGCAGCTAGGATTACACCTAAGAGAGCCATTGGAATGTCTCCTTTTCAAGTGGTATATGGAGTTGAAGCTAAGATGTAAGTGACATTGAAACTACCAGCCTTACATTTGATGAAGGCCATTGAGGATGCCAGCTTTACCAATTCATTGGACAAAAGAATTATGTACATCCAGAAGTTGAATGAAGAAAGATTGCAAGTGGTTGACAGAATATCATCTCATCAACTCAACGTAAAAGCTCTATTTGATAAAAAGGCTAAGCCCAGAACTTTTCAAGTGGGAGAGAGTATTCTTCTTTACGACAACAGGCATGAACCTTGGGGCAGCCATTCTAAATTGGATTCCCTTTGGCTTGGTTCTTTTAAAATTAGACATTTTGTTGGTGATAACTCTTTTTATCTAGATTACATGGATGGTGCTCCTCTCCCACTTCCTTATAGTGGGAAATTTTTAAAGTTGTTCAAAACCTAGGAGTTTTGGTGGTCCCTTTGTACATTTTATATAGCGTTTTTCTTTCCTTGTTTTTGTTTTGGTTGGTTTCCTTTTTGTCTTCTCTTTTGTGTTGGTATTGCTTCTTTTTAACTCTGTTTCCTATTAGCTAAGACACTGATTCGATCATATTACCCAAATTCTCTAAGGTTCTTGATTTTGCCTCTTTCCTCTGCCAAATCATCCCCAGAAGGAGCCAGTTGTTTTCCTCTCAATTTTCCCCACTCTTTCGAATCTAATTTCATGAAAATTGGAGCCCTCACATAGAAGAAATTTGTGTTTTAAACTCCTCATATGCTCGTTTTCATTTCCCACAACGTTTTAAATCAAAATTTCCTTAGTCTTCTGCCTTTAAAATGTTTCAACTATTTTTAACGGATGGGAAATGATTTTAGTTTTTTTTTTATCATTTGGAATGTGTGGAACCTTGCATCTTTCATTTTTAACCTTTTGCAGAGAAAGAAATTCTTCATCGGGAGCAAAAATGGTGTTTTCCCATTTCCTGCGACTTCATACATTCTTTTCCCCATTAAATTATTGCTCATAAAGGTGAAGCTATGCATTTTCTTCTCATAGGATGTGGCTGGATGGGTTTCTTTTTGAACTTATCACTTGTGGTAATTTTGGAAAAAAATTGATTTTCCCCGCATCCCCGCGGTCCGTGATTGGGCCGGAGCTTGAGCATTTAAGCAGTTTGGGAAATGGATTCATTTTATTCTATAAGGCATTATGGTGGAAGGGAAAAAAGTTATAAATTTCCCGTGGCTCCACATTAAATCAGAAAGGTACATGTGGCTATTTTTCAGTTCATATGCACTTTGGTGGACTGGTGGGGGACTTTAGGAATTTTAGCTTTGTTTCCACAAAGGACGAAAAGTTCTAAAATGACCCGTGGCCTTGCCCACGTGAAAGGATGAATTCTTAGTTGAATCTCGTAGTGAATCAAAAAGGGACACATGGCCTATATTGAAAATTTAATGGCAGAAGGGCAAATATTTCTAAAATGACCCGTGGTCCCACTCTTGTGAAGGGATGATTTCTAAGTTGAGGCCCACAGCAAATTACAAAGAGACACGTGGCCTACATTGAAAATTCAATGGCAGAGGCATGGAATTTCGAGGGAAAGGTTTGAAATTTTCCCCTTTTCAAAATAGATCAAGTATAAAAGTGAAACACACCCCGCAACTAGTCAGGTGATGCCATGTGTTGAAGAATGAAATCAGAATAGCGAGTGATGGAGGTTTTTGAGAATTTGATATTTTTGTTAAAAGAGTTTAAATGGAAGATTTGAACTGCATTTCCTCAGCCACTCAGATGGTGCCACGTGTCCACCCTTTCGCGGAGCTGCAGAGGGGGAGAAAAATGAGAAATCGCGTTGTTTCTCCTAAATGTAAGGAAAGGTAGATTTCTCCCACATGGCTATCGTTGCTTTGATCTTGCCACATGTAGGATCCAAATTTGAAGGTAAAAAAGGGGGAAAGGATAGAGAAATGCACTCATCTAGTTTTTGATGCCATTAATGAACCATAGTTCCAAAGAACACAAATGTGAACCATTCTTCGTTCTTCTCTCTCTATTTCCTTGTCGTTATTCATGAGATGCATTTTGGGTTTGTTGTGGAGAAAAATAAATAAATTTAAAGAGATGTAAAGTTTTATTATCAGAAAAGGGAGTTTATCAGGCATACACGATAAAAAATTGGGTAAGACTTACTAGTAAGCACTTGAGTTCTATGAAAGTTTCTAAAAGGTAGAATTGTTAGGACCACATGAAGAAGAAAATAACAAGATGACCCCTACTAAAGTAATCATGCCCGAACTGAAAAAATATTCACCTTTTTGAACCTCCAGTTTTCATGAGTACATTTGTTTCATGTCAATTTCCAAAAGTGGATCTGCAACAAACATTATTCCTTTTGGATATTCTTTTCTTGGGGACAAAGTATGGATGTACACGAATTTTTATAAGAACATGGTTTTGGCCATGGAAAAGGGATTCAAGTTTTCTGGGAACGTTGTATTCAATATAAACTTTGTGTTACGAGTACGTGTAATATTTAGAACCTTGTGTCAGTAGATTTACATCGGTAGTGAAGTAATTGATCCTTTTCTATATTTTCAATGGATCATTTGCTTTGCATTCAATATAAACTTTGTGTTACGGTCTATGGAATATTTAGAACCTTGTGTCAGTAGATTTACATTGGTAGTAAAGTAATTGATCCTTTTCTATATTTTCTTGGTTCAATGTGAGTAGGGAGATACTCTGCTATCTATATTTCCTAAAAGCATTGTTGTTTTCTTCCTTCTCCCATCTCTTTATTCTTCCATTCCTTCTGATTGATAATATTTTGAGTATGAAAACACTCCAGGATACCATGGATCCAAACATTGATAGTTGTAGATTTGTATATTTGTTTTTCTAGCTTTCAATAAGGGAACCTCTCCCATTAAAGAGGAGGGACTTGTTGTCCCCTGACTATGGTTTCAACCCATGTTCCATTCTAAAACCCAACAAATCATAGGTACCAGTTCAAAGTTATGACTTAGTTAAATTCTGATTTCATTATCTTTGTGGGCCCCTTTCAAAACTGGAATTTTTGTTTTTGTCCTTCAATTTTTTTTTCACATAATAAAAAAATGGAACGACCCGATTAGGACTTACCTATCACGCATTCACCTTACTTTCTCTATGGATTCGAGATATCCACCTCTGTTGTAGCTTCGTATTTTTATATTCTCCTTGTTATTTTTATTGGAAAGATGATTTATAGGAGGAGAATTGACTTTTGAGGTTGACACCTTCAACTTGTTTATGGTTGATGTTTTAGAGACTCAGCTCGCCCTTTTACGCGGGGAAAGATTTACAACATGGCATTTACAATCATTGGTATCTCACCCTATGTTTTATTGATGGCCACTTTCATTTTTGTTGTTAGGAACATGTTAAATTATCTATAGGTTGAGTTTGATGAATCAAAAAAACTGCCCATAGATTTATGGGCTTGTATTTGATATGGTTGATGCAGGAGGGAGATCAGCTTCTTTTGGAGCTCAATTGTATTTTCAAAATTGATGCTTGCTTAATACCGTTCAAACTTTCCAATAAATAGAAACATGTAGCTCAACTAGGAGCTCTAACACTTCATGTAGAAGGGTCTACTATCACACCAATGTGTTGGCTCTCTTCACTCCAATACAACACAAAACTAGGGTGGCTTTTCAATGCAAAGGTAGATCAAATCGGTCTACAGTAAGCCCAGCTCGGTGAACTTAGTACTCAGAATCGATTGTGTGGCTCTATATATTGTTTGGTTTTTAATGTATACCACACTCCTTAAAAAAGTCTGCAAATATAGTAGCATTCTAAAAAAATTAATCCACATATTTTCTCACTTTATAGAAAATAAATCTATAGAATATGTAACAATATGTGTAGATTAACACAAGTGGATGTGGATATGCATGCAACAGGATAGGAATGGGTTGAGAGGCTCTATGGCTCTCTATGCAGCTCCAACTTCCTCTAGTGCTCCAAAACTTCTACAACCTCTTTCTTTCCTCCTTGGTGATTCAGGGATCCTCACAATAGCATAGTAAGCTGGGATCAGCCAACTCTGATACCAAATCTTAAGAATGTAATATTCTGGAAACCCTTCATTCATATCAAATGAAGAAGCTACAATGTTTATAGACATTATACATCAATAACAACATCCATGGAAAGTGGATCAAATATACTAAGTACA
Source organism: Taxus wallichiana var. yunnanensis (assembly GCA_018340775.1). Lineage (NCBI taxonomy): Eukaryota > Viridiplantae > Streptophyta > Pinopsida > Cupressales > Taxaceae > Taxus > Taxus wallichiana. The sequence goes on from CM031240.1 coordinate 45,648,178, forward strand.
AAAAATAAGCAAAAATAACATATTGCCCTAACTAATAAAATGGGAACATTCCAAAGTAGTAAAGTAACAATAGTATAGCCCCCACTAATATAGGGATTTGACAACTAGATAGTAGCTCTACCTAAAAACTAAGTAAGTTAAAGTAATAAAATTTAATTACTTTAACATTAGAACTTAGTAAATGATGAATTAACCTAAGTTTATTCCTCACAGGAATGGCTTCACGTGACAGGGGTTAGCGGGGATTTAAATCCTCTAACGGAAAAAATATTTCAATAGTATAAAAATATTCAACAGCCAAAATATTAATTAGCCCATCAGAAGGTGGTTGAGGGAGTGGGAAGGTAGAGTTTTTAAATTTTTGCGGCTCGAGATTATCCGCATTTAATTCTAAAAAAAATTCAAAATTCAAAATAATAATGTTAAATGTTTTTGTTTTTTATTGAATCCTTATTGGACATAGATCATATCCGATAATATAGTATAGGGATCTTATTCACATTACTTCGACCAATGGAATGCCATATAAAACACAATAATCTACTTTAAGTTTCTAATTTATAAAAAAATTAATTTTGAACCCAAATATTTAATATGTGTTAGTTTTTGAATCTATATAATAATATATTTTTTTATATAAGGTGAAAATAATTTTATTTTAGGAGACCGAAAACCCACTTACAAAGGAGAAAATATAAAGCATTAAGGATCAAAAGAAGCAACCTCTACCAACATCTAAAAATATACAAACACACTCACAACACATTATAAATCATCTTATCCACCGAGCTCAATCCCGAGATCTCAACTATTTTGAGAGGGTATTTAACATTTTTCCTTTTCTTCTTATAGCCCACATTGATCCAACCTACATCAACATTAGGATTAACATTTGTATTAACATTTTCTTTAGAAATAATAGGGATGATAATTTCTAGATTCTTTGAATGCTCAATTGAATGTAGGTGGACATCATCAAAAACAGCACTAGGAGTGGTTGTGGGCTCCAAAAGCTAAGTCCGAAACAAGAACATCAACTTCATATTCCTTGTCTCGAATTCATCACAAGGTTACTATCCAATTAGCTCTTAACCACCAAATGGATAGGATCAGAAATTTTCACCACGAAGGCATTTCTTTGCTTAGTTTTTCCTTCCCATTTTGACATTCCACTGCTGAGTTACACAGTAGAAAAGGAAGCCCTACACCTTTAATGGTTTCCTTCATCATCAAGATTTTGGACCCATGTGCGATCCTCAATAATGAGATTGATGGTAGCTAGGAAATCAGCAGAGGTATCCAAATCAATCATTATATGAGCATATGTCGTGAAATCAATGGCTAGGAATTTATCCAATGAATTACCTATTGACACAAGGAAATTTTCTCTCCAAAATTGGAGGGGAAAATAATGCAACCAAACACAAATCGGTTTAACATTAAAGGTTTCAGTCATTAGGTTGAACAAAGGAAACCAAGGTTTCATAAGAAGGAAATGGGACTTGAAATCCCACACTTTACTTAAAATCAAATCTCTATCAGAGATATTGCCAAACACTATAATGAAAAATCCTCTAGCAGTGGGGTAAATGTCGAGTTTACCTGACATAAAAGGCTTCCAAAGTTGTAATATCCAGTCATGGAGAGTATGGAGGCTAGGAAAAGATTGTTGAACCTACAAATGACTCCCTTCCTCTTGTAATAATATGTAGAAACAATAACATCAGTCCCAAAAGACACATTTGTTGTTGTAATGGCATGAAAAATCAATTTGAAAATAGATTTGGATGATTTGGCATTCAAAGAATATCCTGGACGTCACAAATGACTCCCCTGTTGCATCACCAAAAGTAAGCCCTTTCACAGGGAAAAAAGAGGGAATAAAGGAGTCCCGGCACCCCGTCTTGAGCAGAACCAACATAGGAGATGCCCCAGTAGATGTGTCAACAAGAGCACCACCAACCCCACTAGCAACAACTGCATGCGGATCTAAGGAGGTCACGCGAGAGCAAATGTCAATAGGGGACGGAAAAGGACCATGAGTCCACCCATCACCAAGCTCGTCCAAAGAAGAACAACCACCACGGTCGGAGAGACCAAGAAAAATAACGAGAACCAGTCGGGGCTTGCTACCATATTCAAATCTGCCACTGCCACGCCCAAAGCCAGAAGTGTGAGGGTTATTGTGTCAGTCGGGAGATCCCATTCTAATTGTAAAAAAATTAAGTAAATGTCCATGTGGAAATTTTTTATTTCGATAACGTAAAGTATGTATTTAGAAGGTTATAATGAACATTAGAAACCAAAAAGACAAGAAATGTTTGCCTGTGAGATGACAACATTGAAAGATATTTAATGAAATAATTTTTTAATATTTTTTTTTCGAGAGTGATTAGCTATATTACATGTGAGTAGGATAAAATAATGTGATGATCAAGTATATTACATGTAAATGGATTAAATTTTTGTGAAAACAATAGATGTTTAAATCAAAGAACTCTAGGAAAAAAAGAAATATATTTTGTAAACCTGTCATTGTAATTGAATTTAAATATATTTAATACAAAAAAATTATAATGGCATCAAGATTGAGAACTTCAAGGTAAAACCACCGTATTTAAACATTATGTATGTTTGCATAGTTGTGATATTGATTATATAATGTTAAAATTTATATTAAAATAATTGTTACCCGATCTTAAGCTATGGGTCTTGGAAGCTATAGGTCAATCTATCATGTTTTACTGATTTTAATTATAGTTTGTGACAAAATATGTGATGTTTAGACTATTCTAAGAAATATGTATTGTAAAAAGGTATTCACAATAATATAGAAAAGATATAATAACCATTATGCACCAATAGTATGATTGGACATTGTCAAAAATATTTTGAGAACTATTAGAAAACCTTAATAGAAAGAGTATCAACTGAACATAAATATAACATTTCTAATTGATTCTTGCACGAATGATTGTATGTAAACCAACCTCTACATTCCTATGTAATTTCATCTCATAAAATTTAATAAGCTAAAGAATGCATTATTGAGTTTGCTAAAATAAGCTCCCAAGGTAGCTATATTAATTACAACTTTTTGATGCACGGATCTTCGTTTCATCAAGTTTTGGAGCATATTCCGTGAACATTAACAATTGCTTTCCGCAGCGATGATTATTATGTCTTAACCTCCAACCAACAATTAAACTTTGAGATGATGATATTTTCCTTTTGAACACAAATATATTATAAAAAAAAAAAGTAGTGTATGATACAATAGTGAAAATGCGGAGGATTTGCAAGAAACCCCTATAAACGCGGTAATTGAATGAAAATGTGCTTCTTCTCACATGCTTCTGATTTTAATTAGCCATTCTACTCGGAAAGTGGAAGAAACCAACCTTTCAAAGGTGACGACTTTTTTATCACGTAGCGAGAATGAGAAATTTCGTAGACCAACTTTGCCTCTCGCAAACCAATGTATGAATTTTTTCATTGTATGGGTTTTGTTGAGAAATAACACAATGAAAATTACTTATACAATATGAATTTCCATGGGTTTTCCTCTGTCGTGTTATTTTTGTTGATGCAACACATACTTTTTTCCATTTTCGCACTTAAAACTTATTTCCCTCAATTTATAATGATGAAAGTTTAGTGTGTGCAGGCATCATGTTTATATTTTTGTGAAAACATTTGAAATCACATTCGAAGTTGTATTCATTTCTCACATATCTCGCGAATATGGTCATCGGCATATCTTGATCTGGAATGGGATGTATTCCAACATCAAATAGTGGGTAGCTTAAAATGTTCAAATTATTGTCTTTGTATTTTAAAACTAATCTAAATTCATATCATTTGTGTATGATTCACCTCTTTTTCAAATAGTCTAATTGAAAGTATAATTACATAGCTCTTTTAAAATCACACATTGTATTGAATCATCAAAAAGGCACTAGTTTTTCTATTTTATGGGTATATCTTTTAGATAGATATATCTATGTTAGTTTATATGTTTTATTTATATAACAAATCTAAAAGTAAAAACGAAAACAAAACTAACTTAAAAGATTAATATCTCCGCACTAATTATCTTGAGTTTACTTCCGAAGTAATATCCTCACACATTCACAGTAATATCTTTATAATATTTGTAGTTAAGGAAAATATATGTTGTTTCAAAATAGTAGAAATCTAAAAGATAAAAATTGAATGACTTAAAAATTGACCAATTAGACTCTTCATTGGTTGAAAAAATAAATTTATCTAATATTAAATAATTGGGAATCGATAAAACCTTACAAAAATTTCTACATTAGCAAAGTTTGATTCATATCTCGCTCTTATATTTCTCTAAAACATTTGATGAAAGAAATCAAAATGTATTATGTATGATTCACCCCAGTTTCCAATATTGTAATAAAAGTATAAGTACAAATCTCTTTTAAAATCCCATGCTCTATTGAATCATTCTTAGTATCTAGTTCTTCAATTTTGTATCTAAACCGAGAGAAAAAAACTAAAAGTAGATGAAACTCAAAAAAAACTTATAAAGCTTGAGCTCCTTACAATTGAATTAATGGAAGATCTTTGTTGTATTTCATGTCTATTCTAACAAATAGAATAAAAAAAAGTATATATAGAATTTCATAAAAGATGATTCTAATGAAAATAGAATTAACAATATTTAATTATCCCACACAACTTTCAATAAAACAAACCAACAAATCTATCGAAAATATTATACAATAAGAATATATATATTCAAATTATGTGGTGAAATGTGATGAAAATAGTTATAGAGTAAATCAAATGGGTCAATAGGTTGTGTGGATTTGTCAGCACAACCGGCTTGTGGTTGGGATTTATCAACATAGGAGGATGGAGGTTGGGATTACATAATCCAACACTCGCCCTTTGATAATTGAACCCTATTTCTAGAAGATCCAAAGACTCAAATTTGTAGAAGCATGAATTAATCAATAATCTTCCATTAATCAAATAGTAATTGACCATGTTTCGAAGTATTGAGTAAAAAACCCATGTAAAACCCTAATCACTTTGGAGCTTTGGATTTGGTAAGGGACGAAGTAACGGCGGCATTCGAGGCTATGGGGGAGTGGTATCTGAGAGCCCTTTTGTGTTTTCTGAAACTACTGGTTGGTTTTTAAACAGTGCTTGTTACTGTGCAAGCAAGCAGTAAGATCTATCTTTTGTGGGAGACGTGGTTTTTTGAGATGGTGGTTTCTGCTCCCATATCCCCTACTAGCGATGGTGTGAACGGTGGTGAGTTACATGGTGGCTCTGCCCTGGATAAGTGCGCTAGGGGATCATCTAAGAGCTCTGAGGATCTCAAGGGGTTTTTTGACCTCGAACAACGTGCATCCTTAACATCGCGGCTTTATTGGTGTTTACTTTCATAAGGGTCCCCTACTCTGTAAACCGAAGAAACATGTTGTTCACATCTCTGGTGCTTCTGCGTGGCTATATGACACTTTATGAACTTATTCCAGAGGTAGGATTGGAGAAAAATCAGACCCTTTTGTAGGGTAAGATGAGTATATTGAATGATAAACCCTTTGTTCATGACTCTTTCGGGGATGAATTTTAGGTGAAAGGAAATAGGAATAGTGGCTTTCCCGATTCCAAGATAGGAAATAGGGATGAATTTTAGGTGAAAGGAAATAGGAATAGTGGAAATAGGAATTTTAGGTGAAAGGAAATAGGAATAGTGGCTTACAAAACATCTATCCCATCAGTTTGGTTTAGTGAAGAGCTAGTTCTATCTGAAGATGCTTTCAAGAAAAATGGTTTGATATGCATATTTAACAAATTTTATCCAAGTATGTTAGTGCTTCATGCTTGAATATTGAGGCAATGGGGTCCGTTCATGACAGGTAGGTTGGATGTCTTTCCTAGTGGTAGGGGTTATTTCATAGTTTCTTTTTCTGATGCTTCAGATAGGGATCTAATTTTTGGGAATGTTTGGGAATTTGAATCCCATATTCTATTGATGAAAATGTGGGTTCCTTTGTTTAACCTAGTTTAGGATACCTTCCATGTAAAACTAGTGTGGATTCATCTACCGTATTTACCCCTCCAGTTTTGGTTGTAAATCCGTTTAACTGCTATTGGTAATACTTTAGGGAAATGTTTGTCTATTGACCTGAAAATAGAATATTTTGAGCACACAACATATTGTATATTATTGGTAGATATGGATACTTTGGTTGATTTCCCTTCCACTATTGAACTAAAAGTTAAGGATAGAATTGATTCAAAATATGGACTGTGAAGGGTTTATCTTTAGTTGTAGAACATGTTTTTCTCTTTTCCGTTTAGATTTTGATTTTCATTATGAGGAGCTTATTGAGAAAAATAAATAGAGATTGAATATCTCTTACCTAGTCTTATTTAATGAAAAACACGTAAAATATTTATAGGGACGTGTACAAACAATACTTCCCGGAATGGATGGAGTTGTTACTAAAAATAATAGTGAATATGCTTTATCAATATAAATATCAATATCAATATGCTTTATTCATTCATGAAAAAAATAGATTCTCGAATGAGATTAAACACACTCGATTATCGCAATAGAGTATAAGTGATTTTTTTTTGGAAATGCCCATATCATCCAAAATGTGACGTAACCATATCACTTAACAAATAGTTCCTAATGTGGAACAATATTATGCCTTTGTGTGTTAGCTTAATTAAGATTAATTATTACATCCATCCTACTCACCATGCATACGGTTACTCTTAACCATCCTTGTGGCTAACTCGTAATCTGCATTCTGCAGCTATATATTCTTCCTATCCGTAGCTGTTCAAACACGCATTGAATAAAATATTCTCTTTGTCATCATTGGTATCGAGAGAAGGAGAATTTGTTGTGCACTTTGGAGGAGGATGCCATGGAAGGAGCATAGGAGCATAAGCCTACGTGAAGATTCATTGGTGCCGATTTTATTTTGTTTGCACGTGGCAGATTGAAGATTGTTTTTCCGTATCCTGTGTGTTGTGCGTGGGGTTGTATTTTGTCATTGAACCTTTGGCATGTGCAGATGTGTGTAGAGTTTAAAACTTGATGAAACGTGGCAGCCTGTTTGTCTTACCTCCCGCATTAAACGAGTGGACATGTTAGCTTTGGTGACTTTCTTCTTTGGATTTGGTGTTTAAAGCAGTGGTGAAGACTCTGCATGTGTGTGTTGTAACTGATCTTCTTCTTTGAACAAAATGTATGTGGTTTTGTTTGGAAGACAATGGCTTTGCATTCGGTCCCATCCTGATCAAGCGAGCCCGCAAAGGAGAGTTTGAGGCATATCCACGCGGGTAGAGTCTTGCATACTTGCCAAGAAAATCCCTATAGACATGTGGAAGATAGCCTACAAAGAGGAAGAAGCATTACCTTTCCATGTACATGTCACACATTTCCAACGCCAAGAGTGTTACGAGAAACCCTTCCGCTGGGTCACCTCTGAGAGCCCAAGAGGAAACCATCGGCATCTATTTTGCCTTGCTCAATGAATTGTTGAATACCGGCAACGTCTTATTTGACAAATTGGTGCGTCAAGGATTGTTGGAATATTTCTAGTTCAACGTATGTTGTCAAGCACGCTGAATACATAAAGAATTGGAGTGCGGATATGATGCAGATGATGAACACGAATTAGAACACCCATAGAAGTGCCTGTGTCTCACTGCATGAGCCTATAGAGCCCATCTTCATGATAGGTTCCTCCAGTAAGCATTGTAACCATTTTTGAAAAATAAATAAATTACAATTTTGAGTTTTTGGAAATGTTTGCACCTCGCATTTTGTTTTTGGATGCCTAGTTACTCAAAGGGCCAAATTTCACGGCATGGAAAACCAATATGTAGACGATTCTTCAGTTTGAAAATATTTGAGCGATCGTTTCTAGCAAATACGCCCCTCCCACAAACATTGATTTTTTGGCTATGTATAAAAAGGCCGATGCAAAAGCACTAATGCTTATCACCCTGAGCCTTTCTGATGAGGTTAACCTTACATTCGGGAAGTAACCACTTCCTCTATGGCATGGGCCACGTTGTGTACCATCTATGAAGCAAAGAATCTGACGATGAAGTTGCATCTTCGAAAAGCTTCACATAATGAGTATGCATGTTGGAAAATCAGTCGAATCCTTCTTGTGGCATGTGGCCGAGTTACACATAGAACTCTCTACTCTCGGTGAACCAGTGGATGAAAAGTTGCTAGTCTTGCTCACCTTGCATGAGCTCTTCCTTCTCTGTTTGAAACTAATCACCGTGTTGAACATCACTCAATAGGAGGTGAGTTTTTCCACACCGGTGAATTATCTCCAGCGGAAGAAGCCTTCAAGACAAGGCTCTCATCATGAGGAAAAATCATAAGCCTCGAAAGGGTAGTCAACCCCCTAGAATCAGAAGCAACATCCACAATAAGCAACCTTCTCGGTGGCCACCCCAAGTATCAGAACAACAAGGCGGATCGATGGTGCAACATTTTCTGCATGAGATACACACACCGTGAACTGTTATTACAATAGTCACAAGTATTGCAACTTTGGTGAAGAGAGCACTTCTGGCCAAGGATATTCCAAGAAATCCTGATGGCGTGCTCATAATCAGAGGTGGAAGGGTCATATTACTGCTTAGTAGGATGCCACCTCCGATGAAGAGGTTCTAGACACAACTCATCCAGACATTGTCCTAATCTAAAATACTTTACTGAACCATCAAAAAGTGTTTGGTTGATTGATTCAGGCACTAGTAAATACATGACTGGAAATAAGAAGTTGTTCCATACCCTGAGTGATCGGCCCACTAGATATCGGATCACCATCGTAGATAATTAGGAGTATATTGCGGCGGGGATTGGTGATGTCATCATTCCTCTTGGGACACGAAGATGTACACTCACGAAGGTGCTATATGTTCAAGGTTTGACCTCAAATCTCTTGTCTGTGAGTCAACTTCTTAATCATTGAATGCAGGTTGAATTCTTTGTTGAGAAAGGGGTCAAGTCCTACATCATTTCCCAAGAGAGACTCAGTAATTGCTCGAGCATTTATGAAGGGCCATCTATTTGCACTAGATGCGGTCACTTCATCTAACATTGCTCTCTCTGCTTGAATGGCGGCGTCTAGTGCGCTATGGCACTTTCAATATGGTCATCTTTCTACCAAGTGCTTTGCATCACTCGGTGCGAGGAAATGGTAAGAGGGCTTCCTCCACTCTTCCATTCCTTACATATTTCCTCAAGATGTCTTACGGGAAAACAACATAGAGGTTTGTTCAAATAGAGCTCTTATCATTCTACGTAGCATCTTTATGTTGTACATACCATTCTGTGTGGACCCTGCGCCACTAGCTTCCATGTTTTTGAATACTTCCAGTTCATCATTGATGATTACTCACAAAAAATGTGGGTATATTTCCTCCGGAAGAAGAGTGACGCATTTTCCAATTTCCAAACCTTTTACCAAAGAAGCCACCAGAAGTCCGGGAAGCCTCTCCTTCTCCTCTGCTCAAATTGAGGGGGAATTTTTATCAAAGTTCTTAACATACCTAAGCAACATGGCATTCAGCAAAATCGACTACACCCTACACTCCCCAACAAGATGGGATTTACGAGCAACACAACAGATCAGTAATGGAGATGGCTCATTGTATGCTCTCTACCACCAAGTTAAAGGATCGGTTTTGGGTAGAAGTAGTCCGAGAAAACAATGTATCTACTCAACCGGGAACCCATGAAGATCTTACGAGCAGGACACCGGAAGAGATATGGACTAGGTCGTAAGCCTTTTTTTTTCATCATTTGAGATTTTTTTGTTATACTGCATATATGCATGTTCCGATGAGAAAAGGAAGAAGATCAATCCAAAGACACTTCCATGTCTTTTCTTGGGGTATAGTAATACTTGAAAGGCATATCATCTCACGAATCTTGAGATGAATAAGATTTACGAGAGTCGAGATGTGGTGTGTGATGAGTCATCCTTTAGCTCCTACCACACAATGGAGATCCAAAGATCAACCTGGTCACATAGATTTCTCACACATCCGGATGATGGGAAAGATGATTCTTCTTAGAGAGAAGAAGAGCTGAGTGGAGACTTGTTCGTTGATCTAGGCACACTTTGGAAAACACATCTTCACATCAGTAGCAATAGCACCAATGTCTGAAATGGGTCCAGAATACTATTGGGGATGCACACCTGAACTCACTTCCTGATACTTCTATAGGAGTCAGAACACGAAGTCAAGCCAGACATGAGGTAAATTTTACACTTATGAGTTCGGTTGTTGATAGCACCGAACTGAAACTGTTCATGAGGCATTAGACCAACCACAAGGAAACATGCTATGGATGCTAAATATGATTCCCTAATTCAGAGAATCGAGACTTGGGAACTTGTCGATCTACCTCGAGGTAAGAAATCCAATAGTTGCAAATGAATTTTCAAAAATAAATATAAGGAAAATGGTTTAATCGACAAACACAAAGCATGACTTGTTGCAAAGGGTTATGCTCAGCAAGAAGGAATTGACTATGAAAATACCTTTGCACCCACTGTGAAGATCAAAACCATCGAGTTTTCTATGCACTGGTAGCACAAAATGGATGGAAACTTCGGTAGATGGATGTCAAGAGTGCTTTTCTGAATGGTGATCTCAAAGAAGAAGTATACATGGCCCAACTGAAGGGTCTTTAGACGCGAATCAACCACACAAGGTATGCCATATGATAAAGTCACTTTATGGACTCAAACAAACACCTAGGGCATGGCATATAAAAATTGACGATCACCTATTGTAGCATGGATTAACTCGTAGCCCCTCAGATACAAATTTGTATATCAAGAAGGTAGGAAAAAATATTGTCATTCTAGTTTTGTATATAGATGATCTTGTGATCACAAGAAGTTCTAACAATCTTGTGGATGATGTAAAGAATGATCTGAAGAAATCCTTCGACATGACCGATTTGGGGCTACTTCACTACTATCTTGGCTTAGAGATATGGCAGAAGAAGAATCATATCTTTGTCTCCTAGATGAAATATGCCAAGACACTCCTGGAAAAATATGGAATGTCAGATTGTAAACCAATGTCCACACCTATGGAAAAAGGTTTGTAATTACCTAGATTCTAGGATTCACCGCGAGTAGATGGAACTCACTACGGGTAGCTTATGGGGAGTCTCATTTAGTTGACTTATACCGGACCGAGATCTTTTCTTTGCGAGTCAACTATCTCGCCATATTTATGTAAGAGACGAAGAAATGTCATTGGATAGCGAGAAATGCGTGTGTTGAGATATGTCGAGTACAGTTGATTTTGGTCTGGAGTATCGGAAGAACACTTAATTCTTCTTACAGGGATATAAAGACTCCGACTATGCGGGATCCATTGATGAAAGGAAATTCACTTCAAGGTATGTTTTTCATCTCGGACTGGACCTATCTCATGGGTTAGCACGAAGAAAACTAATTTTTCTCTCTCATCTAGTGAGGTTGAATACTATGCCACATGAGGAGCTATGTGCGAAGTGATTTGGTTACGTCGCATTCTTGCAGATATAGGGATTCCTGAAGAGAAACCTCCAATCATTCACTGTGACAATCAAGGTGTGTTGAAGCTTGTGAAGAATCCTATTTTTCATGAAAGAACAAAGCATATTGAGGTTGAATGTCACTACATTCGTGAACAGGTCTTGAACCACCAAATTCAGATCCAGTATTTCCCTACTGATTTTTAGGTTACAGATATTCTCATCAAGCCTCTCGGCAAGGTGAAGTTTGATTTGTTTAGGGGGTACATATGTAGGAACAATGTATTAAGGTGGGGAATATTAGCTTAATTAAGCTTAATTAATACATCCATCCTACTCACCATGCATACGGTTACTCTTAACCATTCCTATGTAACTAGTAACTGTTCCTGCAGGCTATATATTCTTCCTGTCTGCAGCTTGTTCAAACACACATTGAATAAAATATTCTCTCTTTTCCATCATTGTGGATGAGATAGAAAACAAAATTTTCTTCTTTCTTATCAATGAGATAGGTCCAAATCTAGGATGAAATATGTATCATGTGGTTGACTTCCTATCATCAACAGATCCGGCATGGTCAGAGTCGACATATCCCTGTTGTTGGTGCTCAGATTAGTCTCTCCCCATTTGTCATTAAAATTCCTCAACTTGCGGCCTCTGTAATTTTTTCTATATCCCCGTGTTGGTGCTTGAAGACTTTGTCCTCCATTTGGTTTCCATGATCAGTCCCTTCCTTGGTTGAAGATCACTTAATGATCCAAAATGTTTTTTTCGTTTCTCTGTCCATCTGAAGGAGTTTGTAAATTGGGCGTAAAATTCAGGTTGTTCCTTTCTTTCTATTTTCACTACTCGATTTCATTTTCCCGCTATTTTTGTCCCAAATACATTGTGGAAAATTTATTGAATGTAGCTTGGAGAATCATGTTTGAACCTTGTAACAATTCCAAATTCTCTATCCTTGAATAAAAATTCATCTCTAGGCTCAAATGGTGATTATCTTGCATTTTTACAGGTTTGACGGTGTGTTTTCCCATCAAATTTACATCTTAGCATTAGTGGAAACGTGGCTCTTTTGGTTAGATGTGGCTAGGTGGGGCATTCAAAAACTCTATGGCTCACTTCAACCCAAAAATTGTCCACGTGGAGGAACAAAAGTAGTTTGAAAATTCACCTTTTGGTTTGGCCTTGGAGTTTTGCACGGGGACACGTGGAGGATTTGTTGCTTTGCCGAACTTGAAAGAAACAATTCATACAAATGGTACAGTTTTGGTGGGCCATGGAAATGCAGAGGGTTGGGGCTCATTTGAGAATCCACCTCAAGGTCCCACCTTAACAATTACGACAGGGAGACATGTGGAAGCTTCCGTCAGCTCCGCTTTGTACTTAAAATTTTAAAAGCAATTTTCTAAGGCTTGGGACACATGGTGAGCCCGCGCTCATTCAAGGTCTCCACTCTTTGGCACAATCATGAAGTTGCACCATAAAGACACATGAAGGCTTCCACCGAGTCTTCCCATATTTATAATTTTCAAGAAACTTTCTAAAATCCTAGGACACGTGGAGGGACCGCACCTGTTTGGGGATCAGCCCCTGAGTTTTAGTTTGAAGAAGCGTGAAGAGGACACTTGGAAGCTTCTACTCACTCTGCCCTTTTTCTTGTACTTTTCAATGGCAGAAGAAAAGTGTCATGGACCCTAGACACATGGCACCTTAAACTTTTTAACATACTCTGTCAGACTGAGACACATGTTAAGCCCGTGCTTGTTTGGGGCCCAGGGTACATGGAATGCTCACGCTTGTTTTAGACTTGCCTATGTTCTTCTCCTTTACAGTTACACTAAGGAAACATATGGATGACTATGGTTTTGTGCATTTCACATATTTTTCTACAATTTTTTCTCTAAGACTCTCGAGACGTGAATACACATTGTTTTTCATCATTCTTTGATGAAATTCTTTGTTGTCTCTGTCGGTAAGGTGTCATTGAATGGATTTGAAACTTAAATTTTGAGTCCAAGGATCATTAAAGCTGATATTTTGAAGTGGGAATTAGTCAGGCACTTGAAAAAATGGGAATTACCAGAGGAAAGGGATGCGGGAAAGAAATGGCAGAGGAAAAAGATGAAAAAGGATGAAATGATGAATGTATAGGCACATAAAGTGAAAAAGCGTTGCCTCGAAAGATAAAAGGAATGACTCGCCGGGTCTAGCTATGCAGAGGCTCCAAAAAAAGATTAAAAAGGGGATTTATCGCATGACAGAATCAAAATGATTAAAAGGACTCCTGAAAAGTTATGGCATGGTTTCCTAGTCATTAGTCGAGAGTCCAAGAAATGTGATCAATTCACAATTGGTCCAACGGGCGGATTTCAGATCTGAATTTGTTAAACATCGTTGTTTGAGACAAATTGGTAACAAGAAAAGGTCCCTCAAATATTCTTCTCTTTTGGGGGAATATTGTGTGAGAAAAGTGTATAAATGCAATCGAATACTCTTGCATATGGTCAGAGTTTGAATTCTTGAGAAAAAATTGAGAAAGGCATCTTCCCGATAGACCAAAGATGAGATAACTCGTTATTTTATTTTGTGTTAGATGTTCTATCATGTATAGTTGGTTTCATATGTATAGCCATTGAGAAGGACTGAGATTGCTCTGTAAGCTTTTCCTTCTTTGATGAATGTAAGTAATTTAAGAATTAATTTGTGTCTAATCTCTAGTAAATTGTGTCTGCTTTGTTTCAGAATGTTTGCAAATAGTTTTTGTCATTCACATTGCAATATTATATTGAAATCTTTGTGAAATCACACAGGTCTCATCCTGTGAAAATTTAATGGTATTTTCAATTTCATTTCAGACGAGCCTTTATCTTGGATGAGATAAAAAAATTAAAATCAATTCACTTTGTCATTTGTGGATAAAGATTTTCTCGTAAGTCTTTGGATGTACCTTAGACATGATTAATCAAAGAATTTAGTGTTTAATTGAGTCTTTCAATTCGAGCCCTCATGTCGAGAGTCTAAAATATTATGTGAAAACGTGTTGATCTAGGCATCTCGTTAAAGCACACCTTCGATTGAGGGAACGCTTAACAATTACAATCTTTTTATTGTTGAATTCTTTCACTATTGTCAATTCCCTCTTAATATATGGTACAATAAAATTTATCCCGCTTCATCTCCCACAAAATCATTTGAAAACCATTGATCCACCCTGAACTACCCCTGTTTTCCCTGTGTATCAACAAAGGAAAAAAATCTACTTGCAAAATAATGTAGAACAATCAAGATTTATTAATGTCTTCAATGGACTTAGCCTTGTGTCAAAAATATCTCCATCGTTTAGAAGTGACAACTCTTAAGAGATAAATCATGGAGTATTGACCGTATTTTCCCAAGGTTCTCTTCATAGAATTTTTGCAAAGGAAGGATATCTCCATCTCCTTCACCAAACAGAGGTCACACTAAGGGTCCTCTCACCCTGATCGAAGAGGCAGAGCCTAAAGTAGTGAGGACATGTCAAATCCTCTTAAAGGTGTTATCCATCTCTCCACAAATATGAGTAATAAAGGGTTAGTTAGATCTCATCCCCGGCTACAAAAAGACACACGCTATGATCTATCTAGCTCTAAGCTCCTAGTCGAATCTATGTTGCTGCTTGGCTTGAAAAGGAGAACGAATTTGGATACCAACTAATATCTGCAAAGCATGAAGGAAGAAGATATTTCTTCACTAAGAACCCTAGTAGAAGGTTATTTTAAGATCTGGGAAAGTCTAATTCAGAAGGAAGAAGAATTTGGAAAGCTGTTGGAAATCAAGCATCAAGAAAATAGATATCCATTGGTGAAACTGATCATCCTGTGATTCGATATTACAGTATTTCCTCAAGTGCTTCTAAATTAGGTAGCCTCTCTGTTGAATTAAATTCTCCATATGAAGAGGGTCCATCATCTATATTTGAAACATTTTCTTTACAATTTGCTCCTGTATTTTAAAAATCTAATAGATTTTTCCAAGAGACAGAGCCTTTAGAGGGAAGTCATTCAGAAAAATTGTATCCATGTACCACACATACCCCTCACTCCTCAGTATTATGTTTCTCCTGTAAGATCACATCAGTTTTAGAGGTATGACTAGCTATCCACATGCTATGCCACAGGATGTAAGAAACAGATTGCCTAAATTTCAAGGAAATAATGGAATAACTAGTGATCGGCACTTGAAACTCTTTGTCAATATGGAGGATTTTTAAATAGAGTGTGAAGATGAATACATTAAATTAGTCATTCATAATCTAGAAGAGGATGCAAGGGACTAATATAAATATCTACTAGATAATTCTATTGACTCTCGGACGAGAGATGAATAATGCCTTTAGAATGCGGTATGGTGATAAAATAGACCCTAGGTTTCTTTTATCGAGTTTGAAAATATAAAAATAATTCTAAGGAATCATTGCATTATTTCAACACTATATTTAATAAAAACATTGAGAAGACTTCATGTTAATTTGAGGCCATTTGATGAATCATGTCCGATAAAGTATTCAAATACATTTGATAAGAAAGTTGCTTACTATTTGAGGGATAAGAACCCTGGGACTTTGAGCAATCCTTTACCATGGCTCTGCAAATTGAGAACAATATTAAGGTAGTTGGAAAACCTCCTAAGAGGTAGGGTATTAAAATGATCAACCCTGTGAAGCCTCAATCAAGTAAGGTTGTGGATCTTGAGGAAGTTGTAAGGACTTTGGCCGAGGATGTCAAATAAATATCTTACAAGCTGGCCAGGGTAGAAAAAGGAATTGGACAAGGTTCTCTCAGGCAGCTTGGGCAACAGGGATAACATAGACTTGCAAATCATCCTAGAAATGATCAGAGGTCTGGTGACAGAGGTAAAGGACCCATGTGAGATATACAACCCCAAACTAGGGAGAATAGAGTTGTGCTTGATCCTCTAAATGCTAGATTTGTTGTTGTTGAAGAGACAAATCAAATGGATTGGTGTGACAAATGGTTCTTACCCCACCTGCCATGTGAATTCTATCAGCAAGTTGAAGAATCTGATGACGATGAAAACATTGATGATGATGCATGTATGGTGGACTACTCTACAAGCTCACATCAAGGATCAACTTCAACCGAGGTAATAAGTGCAAGAACTGCGAAAAGTATTTGGAATCGCATTTACTGTACCTCTTCTTCTTCCTTCTCATGGTTTAGAAATAGATATGGTACAAGCATTTGAACTTTATAATAATTATTTTGAGTACCTAAGAGCTCTAATGATTAATAAGTACGATGGAGGAATCCCATCGAAGAGGATAGATAACTGTTAGTGAATGTTGTTGTGGCCCAAGAAAAGGAGTATAATAGAAGAAATAAAGTTGTCAAAGGGGTAGGGCCTCAAGCCAAAACAAAGACCCCGGTTCTCACCAATGTCCCAAAAGAGAATCCAAAGAAAGATGCACCTGAAAAATGTCATGTTGTCTCAAGTAGAACTGATGTTCCCATCCATGCCCAAAATGTTAAAAACCTTGTGCCATATGATGAGTTTGTTGACCTTTCTCCAAATGTTGCTTTTCCCAAGTACATTCCCTATGACATTGCCCAAGTCTTGAGTCAGATCAATATTTATGTCCCAATTGTAGAACTGCTTAGGATTCCTGACCATAAGAAGAGGGCTTATGAGTCTTTGAGATTGGGGAAGATAGGAGTGCCTAAGGCATAAATATAAATAATGTAAACACTCCTCCTTCAACCATTGCAGAACTAGAAAAACCACCAACATTAGAGGAGATTGGTGAACCACCTGAAGTATACTTGGGGGCATCTTTATTTGAGCCTCAGTTAAATGTTGATCCATTGTTTTCAAAATTGAATATTAAATCCAGATGCTGCATAATTGTATGTTTGACTGCTGGAGCATCATGCAATGTTATGCCTCTAGAAATCATTAATGAATTAAACATTAAAGTAACAAAGCAGATTATGGCAAGTGTACTACAATGGATTCTATAGAGGTCCCAGTTGTAGTGTGTGTGAAGGTTTTTTTGGTGCAACTTAAAGCTTATCCAAGTAAGAACCATAAACTTGATGTTGTCATTGTTGATTGCCTTGCCAAATGGGGCATGCTATTATCAAGAAAGTGGGCTGCAAGTGTTGGTGGAAGTGTTCAAATGGATATGTCTTTTCCACCATTCCAATTAATGGTAGCCTTGTAAAGATGTATGGAGAGAAGAAATGTTACACCACATTAAAGATCCAAATAATTCTTCTTATGAAGTGTTAAATGTTGATGTAGATGTAGATAACTTTGCGGAGTTTGCTGATGGTAGGGATAACAAGATTAATAAGTGCAAATGTCTTGATCAAGTGGGTTTTGTTTATAGTAGAGGAAAGGGAAAAGAGAACAATGAGCCAATGAAACCGCTTTACATCATAACCGACATGATGAATAATCATATAATTTGCTATCTTATTCATTCAATTGTATACCATTACAACGAGGATCAAATATATACACGGAGAGATACGGTTCCCCACCAAATGGCTCCCTACCAACCGTAACCAAATACAATGTAATATATTTTAAATGCTAACATTCCCCCCTTATTACATTGTTCATACAAATATACATTTCTTGATACTGGATATTCCCCCCTTAATGAGAACACCGCAAAGAGGGTCTTCACATGAGCATGTGCCTACATGGTATCGATGCACATGGTTTTTCTAAGGTTGACCATAAACTTAGAGGGATAGGAGCACTTTCCAACTGTTCACCTCGGTGGTTTTACAGGCTTATCATGAACCAAGAGGATTTTACCTCGGTGGTTTTACAGGCGTACCATGAACCAAAGAGGATGATACCTCGGTGGTTTTACAGGATTACCACGAACCCAACTTCGAGTACCATGCACTGCTTTCAGTGCTTTTCTGCTCCCCATGATTCTCTTCATTTAGGAGGTCCCAAATAGGAAACTATGCATTATCTATACTTTATTAAACAACCACACAACACGGAAAACAATAAACAATACTTGATAAATATTCCACATTCACTTCTAAGAATCATAGCAATCGTGTTCTTAGTTGTAGCCACTGATGTCGATTGTCGTTTAGCCAATCTTTAACAACAAAGGTAACAAATCACATCACTGGATGTTTCCCTTGACTAAGTTGTTTTCACCCATAATGTGAAATGTGAATACTGAGAAAAAAATCGCATCAAGAAACATGTTATCGACTGGATCTCACCACTTAGACCTTGTTGCACATGGTTCATGTTACAAGTGAATGTATTCACAAGTGAACCATCTTCTTTTCAAGCATGACACTTAGAGGATCAATTCAAAATAAAGAACCATTGGCAAACAACTATGCTCCAGAGTAATCCATTTTTAGCATCCGATCACAAAACAATAGAACACGAGAACAAAACAAAAACTGAAATAAACACAAACCAAAAATTAAGGAATAGGTCCTCAATACCTTATTCTGCCACAATCTCTATCGGCGGCCTCGTCGCTTGCGGCTTGCAAGAGGTCATTGGATTTCCTCCAGCCTCTATTATCCTCCATCCTCCTGAGTTCTTTACTCTTACAGTACTAGAGATGATGTGAAGCCAATCTCATCAACAACTTCCTCACTCTCGTCAGAATCTTGTGGATCTTCTATGTGAGCAAATTTAAGGCCAAATAGGGGCATCTTCTTAGAATAGGCAACTGTCAATGTTGCATATATGATTTGTGCAACAATTTCCTTGTTACATACAATAAGTATATATTTTCTCATGTCAATAGGATGTGAAGGAATACCAATACTAATTAATTGCACAATATGTGAAATTTATGGTTAAAGGTGAGAAGGATATTGAATGCTCTCTTTTCTCCTTTCTTTGTAGGATTAGCATCTTTGGCCAACCTCTTTTGGCATTCATCTCTATTGAAACCGAGTTTTTTCAACATGTCAACAAATCACTCCACGCTTTCAAGAGTTTCACACCTCTCTCAATACGAGATGCGCTTCGGGAAAAAAATGGCTATACTAATAACTTTCTTTAACTGATAATGGAACAATGCAGAATCCTACTTGCCTTGAATTAACAAATGTCCAAAATCCTTCAAGTTTCGTTAGGACTGCAACACGTCCCTACCACACTCCTTCTACCTCACGTTGCTCTAATCCGTAAATGCATCGCTCGCACTAATGCATCAAGTGATGGCACCTTTGATCTTTGGTGCTGGAAACGAGAAATCCTTCACGCTCGCTCCTCCAAACGTGTCTCACCAAAACCGCTTTGGACTAACTGCAATGAGAGTATATAAAAAAATGTCTTCTCCTTTTATCTCCAAAGACCGACAAAGAAAACGTCTTCTTCTTTTATCTCCAGCAGTTATACGTCAACCTTCTTGTGTCAATAACCAACTATCTTTATGCACATATACACACTGGGGACACCCACATGTCTGCAATACTTTCTAATTAGTTGTCTTCAAAAAAATGATGTGCATCCAGTGGAATTCTCAAGTATTGATGGGAAACTCATTTCTATTGACAGTCTCAGGTTGTGCCACATTGATCAATCCACACATTTGAGGTTGAAGGTGCCATTTACATACACTACTCCAGACTATGACACACCTTGGACGGATCCCCCTTATAACTACATGGGCTTCTCACTCCACGTGGGACAGCTACTAGATCCAAATGCTCCTAACCTCAGCTCCATGTTGTTGCTGTGTCTAATGGATCCCTTTTCCACTAGGCCATGGAAGATATGGCACTCTGATACCAATGTTTGTAGTAGAGGAAAGGGACAAGAGAATAATGAGCCAATGAAACCACTTTACATCATAACCGACAGGATGAATAATCATATAATCATTATATTATTCATTCAATTGTATACCATTACGGCGAGGATGAAATATATACATGGAGAAATACGGCTCCCCACGCCAAACGGTTCCCTACCAACCATAATCAATACAATGTAATATATTTTAAACACTAACGAGTTTACCTTCAACTTGTTATTGGATGGAGCCTATTCGGCCTAGAAATTGACAGGTGTAGGCCGTTTTTGTGATTTTGACCATATATTACAAGGCAAGTTTTTTTAAAACCGGTGACAATGATAGGCTGCAATTTTTTGAAAACCGTATGTTTTTCTTAAGTAGTTTATATAAAAACATAATGCCTATTTATATATATATATATATAAACAGATTATAGATATATCTATAAAAATTACTGGAATTTACAGCCACTTAAAATAGCTAAAGGCGTCAACTAATTTTGATTTGACAGGCACAGATAATTTGAAATTCCAGGCTTGAGCTGTTTCAAGATTGAAAATGGTGCTGGCATTTTTCTTATATCCCAGAGCCAAGAAGATTTTGTCTTTTCTTTCGAACTTTCTTCAAGGTTTCTAAGCCTTTACACCTACCAATAGAATTTTCTTGTAGGTTTCTAAGCCTTTCCAACAGACACCTTACATTTCCCTCCCTGCAATCTATCCAATTATTGCTAAATTTATAATGTTAACTTGGTTTCAGCATGGGTAATTCCTCGGGATCTCCAACTTCTGCACTCACTGTAATTATCCAATTACTGATAAATTTTTAGCACCAACTTGGATTGTAGTGTGATGAATGCCTCTAGATTTCAATAGAGTGCATGTACTATTATGCAGGGAAAATGAGAGGTTTGGGTGTCGTGTGGTTTCCTATTCCTTTCCACAGCTCCCTCCAGATGTCACCATGACATAGACCACCATCCTTCACCAACCCCTTTCAACTCTGCCACCTCCTTCCCCACCAACACATTCATTTCCCCCTCCTTTTTTATAATTTAATTTAATTAATATATTTAATTATTCATTTATTTATACATGCACCACAAAGTGTGTTTGCACAATTACGATGTTGATTATATAATGTTAAAATTTATATTAAAATAATTATGAGTCTTGGAAGCTATAGGTCAATGTATCATGTTTTATTGATTTTAATTATAGTTTGTTCAAAAATATGTGATGTTTAAACTATTTTAAGAAATATTTATTTGTAAAATGGTATTCACAACATTATAGAAAAGATAAAATAACAATTATGTACCAATAGTATGATTGGTCATTCTCATAAATGTTTTGATAAATATTTGAAAACCTTAATGGAAAGAGTATCAATTGAACTTGGATATAACATTTGTAATTGATTCTTGGATAAATGATTGTATGTAGAACCACCACTACATGTTTATGTAATCTCATGTAAAGAAATTGATTTTAATAAGCTAAAAAATGCATTATTGAGTTCGTTAAAATAAGCTCGCAAGGCTGGATATAACTATATTAATTACAATTTTTTGAGAAATGATTTCACCAATAACATAAGCTGCAACCAGATTTATACTTAAAAATAATTAACAGAAGACATTTCAATAGTTTGAATGTATGTAGATTGGTTAATAAGATGTAATTGGAGTGAAATATGGGTAATACACCAAATTTATAAATCCCGCTATATTATTGTATGACTCTTCAAATGTCCACAAATAAATAAATCCCAAATTCAGAATGATTAAGGAGCTTCCCTTTATTCCACAAATGGATTTTATACAAATCCGTAACAATAAAAATGATAGTGACGAACATGATGAATAACATCCCACAATTTTAATACGACTTTACCAAGTAATACTTGATTCCACCACATATTTCTAAATATCTAAATATTTAGTGACGCCATATTTAGTTGATCTCCCTTGCAATTTCAGCAGTGAAACCCTCTCTTTGAAGCACAGCCACTGAGCACAAACACAAATAAAAAATTTAACGAATATGTTTAGATAATCTTTGACAAAAAAAAATGTTACCCTAGTCAGATGAATAACACAGAAATAATATAGGCGATCCAAAGAAATTCCATATTTAACATAATACAGAAAAAGTGGTGATGTGAAGGAAGAATAGGGCATACCTAAATCATCTGCAAGTGTAGTGGAGCTCGGATCATGTTCGATTTTCACTCTTTTCTTTCCGCTATCAAGGTTAACTTTTCCAACCCCGTGTACAGCTTCGAGTGAAGTCTGGATCTTCGTTTCATCAGTGCTGGAGCATATTCCCTGAACATTAAGAATTGTTTTCCGCAGCGACATCGTGATTATTATGTCTTAACCTCCAACCAACAATTAAACTTTGAGATGATGATATTTTCCTTTTGAACACAAATATATTATAGAACAAAAAGCAATGTATGATACAATAGCGAAAATGCGGAGGATTTGCAAGGAAACCCTGTAATAATTGAATGAAAATGTGCTTCTTCTCACATGCTTCTGATTTTAATTAGCCATTCTAATCGAAAGTGGAAGAAACCAACCTTTCAAAGGTGACGATTTTTTTATCACGTAGCGAACGAGAAATTTCGTAGACCGGTTTGCCTCTGCAAAACCAATGTTTATAAGGAAAACAAGTGTATTGTGCAAGAAAAATGAAAGAATAGTGAAGTTGTGTGTTGCTCTTACTCATCAAACGCGTTCAGCGATTTTGAATTTCAATGCATTAAATGACAATCTGCCCAGTATTCAACATTAATCGTCCGCAATACGCGACATTAAAATCAAACAATTTCGGGCACCTTGTGGTTGTATGAATTTGTTCA
Organism: Taxus wallichiana var. yunnanensis; assembly: GCA_018340775.1. Taxonomy (NCBI): domain Eukaryota; kingdom Viridiplantae; phylum Streptophyta; class Pinopsida; order Cupressales; family Taxaceae; genus Taxus; species Taxus wallichiana. The sequence continues at coordinate 45,671,421 of CM031240.1, forward strand.
TTGTATAGGGTTTTGTTGAGAAATAACACAATGAAAATTACTTATAGAATATGAATTTCCATGGGTTTCCTCTGTCGTGTTATTTTTGTCGATGCAACACATACTTTTGCCATTTTCGTGCTTAAAACTTATTTCCCTCAATTTATAATAATGAAAGTTCCGTGCGGTTTAGTGTGTGCACCATCATGTTTATATTTTTGTGAAAACATTTGAAATCACATTCGAAGTTGTATTCATATCTCACATAATCTATAATCTATAGTGCATATCTCGCGAACATGGTCATCGGTATATCTTGATCCAAGCCATCAAACTAAAAGTGATATAAGGCCGATGTACGGAGCAAAGCTACTGCAACAAACAATTATTTTAAGCTAAAACACTACCATCATAGAAAATTTAGGTACCTGAAGTCCACAGGCCTTGTTGGCCACAAATTCATTTTTCTACTCTCTGGAGGTAGAGTGGTCAAGTACATGGTATCTGCCCAGTCCAGTTTTTGGTTGTCTGAGACCACAAAGGTCTGGCCATAGCCTTCAAGCTCTTGCACTTCATACTTGAGCTTTTCTTCCAATGGTAGCTGAATGAATTCCCTCACAATTCCTTCATTCTCTCCATCAGAGACAGAGGAATTCCATGATTCACAACCTATCACAAAGACATGCATACCATCATAAGTAAGCGAGTGACAAGGAGAGAGTTAATTTGTAATGAAATACCATCATAACCATATACCACCATTAATGGCTTGCAAATTATTGACATGGTACATCACATAGATAACTACTATGGACTGAAGGGGAGGGGTATGCTTGAAAACCTTACAGCTCCACATACCCTGTTGTCAGATTGATGTAACTCTTATGTTCCTTTAAATAATATAAGATGTCTTATTAAGAAGTACAAAATAGTGGGAGGAATGTAACATACCAACCCCAAACCACAACCTAGAAAGAACCCACCAGGAAAGACACTGAAATGTCCTGCAATATTAGGCAAGACACTAAAATGTCCTCCAATATTAGTCCAAAGTAACACAAGGTAGACTTGAATCCCAAAGCTTATTTTTCAATCCAATGATGGTATATTTATTTCTCAATCTAAATGATAGGAAAATTACTTCAAGTTATACTTTTCACTTTGCACAGGTGTTGTGTCATGGGCATCAAAGAAACAACCCATTGTGACCCTTTCTTCGATTGAAGCTAAGTATGTGGCAGCCACTAGTGCTACGTGTCAAGTTGTTCGAATGCGAAGGATGTTGAAATATTTGATGCATGATCAAAAGGAAGCCACTACGGATTATGTGATAACAATTCAGCCATATCATTATCTAAAAATCATGTGTTTCACAAGAGAACTAAGCATATTGATATGAGATATCATTTTATCAAAGAGCTTTGTTAGATAATTAATACATTTGTGTGTTAGTATTTGTTAAAGGACAGGTTGTATAATCTGTTTCCCTCACGGCTCTTCCCTATCGGCCTATATAAAGGCGTGAACTGTATCATTTAAAAATATAGCAATACATTCATTCTTCTTGGAGCGCCTATCATTGGTATCAGAGCAGGTCGTGCGTGGAGGAAGAGAGGAAGAGCAAACTAACGCGTGAAGGAAAAACTATGCCTGTCTCGCGTGAAGGAGAAGGGAGCAAAGTTGCTGTCCCGCATGAAGGAGCAGGTTGCTCATCCGCGTGGAGGAGACTGGTGCCGCGTGAAGGGAGAAAAGTTTGAGTGCTGTGCGTGTTGGAGAGTCCTTTCTTTGGTGTGAACTGCGTGCGTGGAGAGAAGAAATCTATGCGTGGAGGAGACTCAGTGCGCCTTCTTTTTGGGTTTAGAAACGTGAGGAGACTCAACTGCAGTGCCCCAAACGTGTTTACTTGCATCATTGCTGGTTAGAAACATGGGGAGCATTCTTTGTGTCTTTGGAACGACCAAGGAGACTCGTGCACTTTGCGGCGTGGAGGTGAATCCAACGTGAAACCCCTGTATGTGTGAGCAAAGCCGGGAAATTACAAAACTGTGTGTGCGCGTATGTCTCAAATTTCCGATGCACAAAGCACCGCAAGCAATGCACCAAATATTTGGGCATTGAATGACAACGAGGACACCACTGGGCTGTTCTTTGCCTTGGTCAACGAGCTACACAACACTAGTAACATTCTCTTTGACGAGATTGTGCGCCAAGGACTATTGGAATACTTTTGGTTCGACGTTCGATGTCAAGCACGGCGGATTCGTGCAGAACTTGAACGTGGTTATGATGCAGATGACGAATGCGAAATAGAACACCCACAGGAGCGTCGGCGTCTCACTGCATGAGCCTATAGAGCCCATCTTCGGGACAAATTCCTTCAGTAAGCATTGTAGCCATTTTTGAAAAATAAATAAATAAATAAAATACATTTTTGAGTTTTTGAAAATGTCTGCTCCAAAAATATTGCTATCCGATGCCCAACTCTTGAAAGGGCCAAATTTCGCCGCATGGAAAACCAAAATGCGGACGATTCTTCAATTCGAAGATCTTTGGGGGATTGTCTCTGGCAAAGACGCCCCTCCCACAGACGATGATCTGTTGGAAAAATATGAAAAGGCTGATGCGAAAGCACTAATGCTCATCACCCTCAGTCTTTCTGATGAGGTGCAGCCATACATTCGAGAAGCAACTGCTTCTTCTCAGGCATGGAGCGCATTGTGTACCATCTACGAAGCTAAGAATCTGACGACAAAGTTGCAACTTCAGACAAAGCTTCATACGATGAGTATGCATGATGGCGAATCAGTAGAAGCCTTCTTGTAGCGTGTAGCTGAGTTACGTGCAGAACTCTCTACACTCGGTGAACCAGTGGAAGACAAGTTGCTAGTCCCGCTCACCTTGCGAGCTCTTCCTTCACGGTTTCGGACACTGATCACCATGTTGACAATTACTCAATAGGAGGTGAGTTTTGCAACCCTGGTGAATTATCTCCAATAGGAAGAAGCCATGCAAAATGTACAAGAAGCCTTCGAAGACAAGGCTCTCATCACGAGGCAAAAACATAAGCCTCGAAAAGGGCAATCTGCCCCCAAAATCGAAGCGGCATGCTCAAGACCATCTTCACAAAGTGGCCTCCACGGCCACACCCCGTAAGCAGCATAATCACAAGGCGGATCGGTGGTGCCACATTTGCTCCACGGATACGCACACGATATGAACTGATTATTACAACGGTCGTAAGTATGGAAATTCGCGAAGAGCACTTCGCCGAGGATATTCCAAGAAATCCCAATGGCATGCTCGTAATCGAGGCGAAAGGGCCACATTGCTTTCTCGGCGGATGCCACCTCCGATGAAGAGGTACCGGATATCGACTCAATCTGACATTGTTCTAGTCTCACAGACTTCACAGCCGTCAGAAGATGTCTGGTTGATTGATTCAGGTGCCAGCAAACACATGACTGGCAACAAGAAGTTGTTTCATACTCTGAGTGACCGGCCCACAGGAGATCGGATCACCATTGCAGACAATCAAGAGTATATTGCAGCAGGGATTGGTGATGTCATCATTCCTCTTGGAACACGAAGATGTACACTCACAAAGGTGCTCTATGTTCCAGGTTTGACTTCAAATCTTTTGTCTGTAAGTCAACTTCTTAACCATAGAATGCAGGTTGAATTCTTTGTTGAGAAAGGGGTCAAGTCCTGCATCATTTCCCAGGGAGAGTCAGTCATTGCTCAAGCATTTCTGAAGGGCCGTCTATTTGCACTGGATGCGGTCACTTCATCTAGCGTTGCTCTCTCTGCATCAACGGCAGAGTCCACTGCACTTTGGCACTTTCGATATGGTCATCTTTCTACCGGGGCTCTGCATCAACTCAGTGCGAAGGAAATGGTAAGAGGGCTTCCTCCACTCTCCCATTCCTTACCTGTTTGCTCAGGATGTCTTGCGGGCAAACAACATAGAGGTCCATTCAAACAGAGCTCTTATCATTCTACAGAGCCTCTTCAGGTCATTCACACCGATCTGTGCGGACCCCTGCCAGCTAGCTTTCAAGGTTTTGCATACTTTCAGCTCATCATTGATGATTACTCACGGAAAATGTGGGTATATTTCCTTCGGAAGAAGAGTGAGGCACTTGCAAATTTCCAAACCTTCACCAAGGAAGCCACCAGGCAGTTTGGGAAGCCTCTTCTTCTCCTCCACTCAGATCGAGGGGGGGAATTTGTGTCAAAGAAGTTCTTAGCATACAGAAGCAAAGATGGCATTCAAAGCAACATTTGATTTGCTCCTATACGCCCCAATGTAGCAGGATTTCCGAGCGCCACAATAGGACTGCATCATGGAGATGGTTCGTTGTATGCTCTCAACCACCAAGTTGGAGGATCGGTTTTAGGGCGAAGCAGTCTAGACAAAGCAGTGTATTTACTCAACTCAGGCACCCACGAAGATCTTGCGAGAACAAGACACCGAAGAGGTATGGATTGGTCGTAAACCTTTATTCATCATTTAAGAGTTTTTGGTTTATCTTTGCATATATGCATGTTCCAGATAAGAGAAGGAAGAAGATCGATCCAAAGACACTTTGCCATGTCTTTTCTTGGGGTATAGTACTACCTCAAAGGCATATCGTCTCATGGATCCCGAGACGAAGAAGATCTACGAGTCAAGATGTGGTATGTGATGAGTCGTCCTTTGACTCCTTGCCACACAATGGAGATCCAAGATCACGACCTGCGTCACATAGATTGCTCACACATCTAGATGATGAGCAAGATGATTCTTCTCTCGAGAGAAGAAGAGCTGAGTGGAGACTTGTTTGTTGATCTTGCACACTGGAAAACACATCTTCACATCAGCAAACGCCAACATCCGAAATGGGTCTAGAGTACTTATCGGGGATGCACACTGAACTCACTTCCTGTACTTCTACGGGAGTTAGAACACGAAGTCAAGCTAGACATGAGGTAAATTTTGCACTCATGAGTTCGGTTGTTGAGAGCACGGAACCCGACACTGTCGTGAGGCATTAGACCAACCACAGTGGAAACAGGCTATGGATGCTTTTGAATATGATTCCCCGATTGAGAATCGGAAGTGGGAACTTGTCGATCTGCCTCCGGGTAAGAAATCCATTGGCTGCAAATGGATTTTCAAAACAAAATATAAGGCGAGATGGTTCAATCGACAAACACAAAGCACGACTTGTTGCGAAGGGTTATGCTCGGCAGAAGGAATTGACTATGACGAGACCTTTGCACCCACTGCGAAGATCAAAACCATCGAGTTGTATGTGCACTTTGGCAAAGCACAAAATGGATGGAAACTTCCAGCGAGATGGATGTCAAGAGTGCTTTTCTAAATAGTGATCTACAAGAAGAAGTGTACATGGCCCACCTTTGAAGGGTTTGTAGATGAGCATCAACCACAAAGGTATGTCATCGATAAAGTCTCTTTATGGACTCAAACAAGCACCTAGGGCATGGTATATAAAAATTGATGATCACCTATTGCAGCATGGATTCACTCGTAGCGCGTCGGATACAAATTTTTATATCAAGAAGGTAGGAAACAGAGATTGTCATTCTGGTTTTGTACGTAGATGATCTCGTGATCACGGGAAGTTACGACAATCTTGTAGATGATGTAAAGAATGATCTCGAAGAAATCCTTGACATGACCTGATTGGGGCTACTTCACTATTGTCTTGGCTTAGAGATATGGCGGAAGAAGAATCATATCTTCGTCTCCCGGATGAAATATGCCAAGACACTCTGAAAAGTATGGGATGTCGATTGTAAACCAATGTCCACACCTATGGAAAAGGTTTGCAACTATCTAGATTCCGGGATTCACCACAGGTAGATGGCACTCACTACAGGGCACTTGTGGGAGTCTCATTTACTTGACTTATACCGGACCCAGATCTTTGCTTTGCTGAGCTATCTCGCGATTTATGCGGGAGCCGAAGAAATGTCATTGGATAGCAGCAAAGCATGTGTTGAGATATGTCCGAGGTACGATTGACTTTGAGTGCAGAGTATCGGAAGAACACTCAGTTCTTCTTACGGGATATACTGATTTGGACTACGGGATCCGTTGATGACAGAAATCCACTTGAGGATATTTTTTTCATCTCGGTGTGCGACCTATCTCATGGATCAGCAAAAGCAAACTGTCGCTATTGTTGCTCTCTCATCCACCGAGGCTAAATACCGCATTGCACGAGGAGGCATGTGTGTGAAGCAATTTGGTTACGTCGCATTCTTGCAGATATAGGGATTCCTGAAGAGAAACCTCCCATCATTCACTGCGATAATCAAGGTGTGTTGAAGCTTGTGAAGAATCTTGTTTTCCATGAACGAACAAAGCATATTGAGGTCGAATGTCACTACATTCGTGAGCAGGTCTTGAACCACCAAATTCAGCTCCAGTACTGCCCTACTGATTCTCAGATTGCAGATATTCTCACCAAGCCTCTCGGCAAGGTGAAGTTTGATTTATTTAGGGGGTACATTTGTAAGAGCAATGTATTAAGGGGGGGAATGTTAGATAATTAATACATTTGTGTGTTAGTATTTGTTAAAGGACAGTTGTATAACTGTTTCCCTCACGGCTCTTCCTATCGGCCTATATAAAGGCGTGAACTGTATCATTTAAAAATATAGCAATACATTCATTCTTCTTGGAGCGCTATCAAGCTTGTAAGCAACAAAGAAATTTGTCTTGATTTTTATAGGTCTAAAGATTAATTGGATGATATATTTACAAAAGCATTGGGAAAAGAGACATTTGAGTATTTACTGAAGTGGCTTAGGAGTTGTGACTTTGCACAAGTTAGCGAGCTCTCTGAAAACTATCGATTAGCTCTTGAAATGTTACAATGACAGTTTATGAAAAAACTGATTCAAAATTCCATGATCTCGCAACTGTTCATAATTAAGGGGGAGTGTTGGAAAATCAAGTTAGAATTTATTGTGCAGCTAATATCTGTCTTCCCCAAATTTAGCTCTCGACATATCAGATTTGCATTTAATTATGAATGATGCACATTTACTTTTTGGTTGATTATTCTCCCTAATTATCTCTTGTCGAGATTTTGTGTTGACTTGTATGGAAAGTTTTTGTGTAGTTTTTATTATTAAAAGTATCATGTTTTATTGTAAGAGGAAGAAAGAAGAAGGAGGAAAATCAGATTTGGGAGAAGAAGAAAAATGTGCAGTCCCACTCAAGTCTCGAGTGGTTTTGTTGAAATAATTCCTCCATTATCAAGTTGTTATTGTATGCATGAAAGTTTTTGTGTAGCTATAGCTGTTGTTCATTCCTCGGATATATATATGTATTATGAAGCAATTTGATGCCCAGATCCGTGTTATTTGCAGCCAAGTGTGTTATTTTATTTTCTGTTATAAATTTCTGTAGCTTCTCCTTTTTCCTCTATTTTGCATCGTTTAAATCCACTGCATTTTATTTTCTATTGCTATATGTAGTTTTTGTAGATTCTACAGTTTCCGTAGATCCTCGCATTCCCTTCATGAGTGAAGTCGGATCTTCATTTCATTATTTTTGGAGCATATTCCCTTAACATTAAGAATTTTTTTCCACAAGAACATCATGATTATTATGTCTTAACCTCCAACCAACAATTAAACTTTGAGATGATGATATTTTCCTTTTGAACACAAATATATTTATAGATCAAAAAGTAGTGTATGATACAATAACAAAAATGTGGAGGATGTGTGAGGAAACCCCTACAAATGTGGTAATTGAATGAAAATGTGCTTCTTCTCACATGCTTCTGATTTTAATTATCTATTCTAGTCGAAAAGTGGAACAAAACAACCTTTTAAAGGTGACGATTTTTTTATCATGCAAAAAAATGAGAAATTTCGTAGACCAGTTTTGCCTTTGCAAACCAATATTTATAAGGAAAACAAAAGTGTATTGTGCAATAAAAATGAAAGAATAGTGAAGTTGTGTGTTGCTCTTACTCATCAAACATGTTCATGATTTTGAATTTTAATGCATTAAATGACAATGTGCCCAAAGATTCCACATTAATCATTTGTAATACGTTGACATTAAAATCAAACAATTTCGTGGAACCTTCTCGTTGCATGAATTTGTTCATCAGTATGGGTTTTGTTAAGAAATAACACAATAAAATTACTTATAGAACATGAATTTCCATGGGTTTTCCTCTATTGTGTTATTTTCAAGTCGATGCAATGAGATACTTTTTGCCATTTGTACGCTTAAAACTTCTTTCCTCAATTTATAATGATGAAAGTTCCATGTAGTTTAGGGCGTGCAACATCATGTTTATATTTTTGTGAAAACATTCGAAATCACATTCGAAGTTGTATTCATATCTCACATAATCTATAGATCATATCTAACGAACATGGTCATCGGTATATCTTGATCAAGAATGGGATATACATCTTACGGTTGTGTAACACACACATTTTACACACAAAAATACAATAGTAAAAACATCATGATGATTTTTTTTTACGTACATTGTTCACTACACAACACCACAAGGGCTCCAAGTAGAAAAAACTCAACAACGCATAAGACACTTACATAAGTCATCAACTCACATAGACACATGACAACACCACATACAATTTGATGTCCCGCTTTCCCCAAAGAACAAATGATAGCAATAACCCAACCACAATATAGGGACTCAAGAATTGGCAAACCCACAACACATCATTACCATGATTACATCTTCGTTACATGATTAACATTGCAAGAACATTATTATGTAAGCATAATGTTTTCCTTTTCCACCTACAAATTCTTAAATTCATTTCACATTCAACTTACTGTTCAACCATTTAAGTTTTCTCATTATCCCTTACGACAATCTCCATAACCTACATAATTATTTTTCATATTTAATTTTTTTATACAAAGTTCCTAATTCTATTGTTCTTATGTAAAAGGTTTGTTTCTTAAAATATGTTTAGTTGACATTTAATTTTACCCTCATTATGCAAGGGGACCAACCAGAAGTTGTCGAGGGAAAATAATACGATTCAAAGGAGGTGAAGGTTCAAGTTTCCCTTTCCTATAAACTTCCTTCCATTAGAAGCACATTTGTGCTCGTACTATGGTTGGTTTAGTTCCAAATTTCGTTTGAGTCAATTAAGTATTTACACGTCATAATTTTATTTTATTTTATTTTTAGTGGACTCTATATTGGCCCAAATTCCTAGTCCCACCAAGAACAATTTATATCCATTCTTAAAAAAATGTCAATGCTTAAATCAACCATAAAGACTTCAAGTGAAAATTTGTTCCTAAACCATTATCACATGTAATCTTGTTTCTAATCTCATTTACATTGTTTCGGAGGTATCTTATTAGCGTCACTTTATAACAAAAACAAGCGATTCTAAAGTACTTTTCTAACATCTTTAAGATGTATATGATTAGAACATTATAACTACACACGAACCACAAGTTAACCTCCTAATCAAGTTCATGAGGTTTGGTTTAATTCCAATTTACACTCGGGCTCTACACCCCATTATAGATTAGATTAAGGTGTAAAACATATTTACCCTATAAAGCCTCTATAAAATACCAAGGCACTATATTTTCACTCGCCAAGGTAACATATTTAGTTGAGAGGATCTAAAGAGATCATTAACAAGAGTTTAAGTCATAGTACAACTATTTCACTAGCTCCATTGTGTCATCTAGATCCCACAAGGAATTCCTTTCAATCTTCGTAAGACTAGGTAGTCCACTAGGATCCTAAGGAAGTGTTAGTTTTTCTTACACCAAAATTAGTTGGACCATGTCATTATTAACCATCGGGTTTATGACAATTTTATTAAACATATCATCAATGACGATAACTCAAAATCAACTCTTATTTACTTAAATGAGAAGGTTTCATCAGTACAAAGTTTAAGTTCATTATACTGCTTCAATTTCTTCTATGGTAAGAAGCATCAACCATGAAGCAAATTTATGCACAAATCTTATACTAGGGTTGAGTGTTTTGCTTAAATATTTTTATTACATTTACAAGGTAAGAATATAACATACTAATTAATTAATCGTATATTGAAAACTGAAATGCACAATAAGATTTTAAAGTCAAATCCATTTAGCATACATATATAACTTTTACAATAGAAAATTTGAAGATCAAGATAACACCCATGTGTAAAGGAACATTTCCCTTAAACCCTAAGATCTAACATATTACATAACTTCAATTATAAACCTTTTCATACTTTACAAATGTTGAAATATACTCTATAATTTCATTTAACATATATATATATATATATATATATATATATATATATATATCCAACCTTTTTACCATACGTAAATATGAATTAAAATTGCACCTATGATTAAATGCCCATTTCCCAAGGTATCCCTAAAACTAACATCTCATACATATTACCAAATTTCAGATATAAACATTTCTGTGACATGGCAATACATTATACATATATACATTCTACAATGACCTATATAAATTGTAATAATAAACACAAAATTACACCGTGCCTTTTTGTCATCTTTCTTGCATCCTACAAAAACATGTGAGCATGAAATTAATGATAAATCGTTGGCATGGCATCCACCTAGATCTAGCATAATTAAGGTTTTTGGTTTCCATTTACATACTAATAATACTTTGCATTCAAAAGGAGAAGGTTAGAGACACATCTTTATTTCATTTCACTTTACTTCAATTTTTTAAAACCAAGGATAGAAAAAGAAATAGGGAAGAGAGAGAAACGCTATTTTTCTAAAAGTTCATTTTCACACAAGTCACATGATAGAGTTTCAAATAGTTATTTACAAGTGAAAACAAGTTTCCATGGTTGTTTGGTAAACCAACATTGGTCCTACAAATTTTTGTTTTACGTTTTCCTGCTAGTTGTAAAAACATTCAATTTAGGATTGAAGGATAAGAAACCACTTTCAAACGTTATCTTCTGGTGAGAAAACATACCAAGGGTAAGTTTCTATGTGTCCTCCTATACAAAAAAATTCACAAACTGAAGGAATTTAATACTTTTCGAATGGTTAAGTACGATTATTGAGGCAAGGTTTCTGAGGCCATTGGTCATAAGTGGCCTAGTTGTAAATGATCAAAAGTTGGCTCAAGGGCTTAGAAAACCACGTCCAAAACTAACACTGGAAGGATGAACATATAACAATAAAATTCCTACATGTTCCCTCATATATGGAGAATTCACTAGATTTGAAGGAACTGAGAACTAGTAAACGGTTTTCAAATGGCAACATGTTTTCTGGAGCCACCGGTCATAATTGGTCTAGTTTTGATCTAGTCAAACTATGACCGAGAGGCCTACAAAATGCCTTTTCCAAACTATCAAGAAGAATTTTCTTTCCCAAATCAAGGTCCTGTGGTAGTTGTCTAGTAAATTTATTAGTGGTTTGCGAAGGCAAGAAAGTATTTCTTTTCTCGGGTCCAAACAATGGTGTGATACGAAACCAAAGATTTAAGTTTTAGTAGCTTCTTGAGAGTGCAAAAATGGGTAACAGGACTCCTAGAGGAGTGGAGAAGAGAGTACAAATAGTCAAATTAGGTCAATCTAAAGCTTTATGTGACTCTCCTCATATCAAGGACCACATATTGCACTTGACCTCTCTTTTATGGGTTTCAAAAGGTTCTTTAACAAGTCTCTAAATGTGTTGTTTTTCCAAATTTGCAAGTAAATAAAAAGGTTGTGTTTAGTTGACAATACATATAACTCTCGATAATCTTAGTAGACACGATCTCCCGATTTGAATGCCTAAGTTGAATTGAATGAGGTTATGGTGGCAATCAAATGGTAAAACAATTTTGAAAATCAAAAGGTGGGGTTTTTTTCTTTACACTATTTAAGTTTGGTTACATATCCAATTGTAAAATTATTGAGTGGTTTAATGTTTCTAATATAATGTAAATGAAGAACCACATTATGAAAACAAAATAGCATGAAGGTAAGGATACCATGCATGTCCATGAATGACATGGTGAAAGGTGGGTTCTCAAAGGTCTACCATTCCATGAGACTCAAATTTCCTTTAGGCATTCCGACAAGTGGCTTCCTACTTCTTATATGCTCTCATGCTTGAATATATGACTACCAGGAAAGTCACCTCTCCATCTACAAAGTTTCATCTTTCTTGTTGCTTTATGGGAGCCCATACCTTATTCTGAAGCTCTAAATTGGCACAAATAGAAATGAGGCTCACAAAGGTCTGAAATTTCATCTATAAATATTCCAACAGTATTGAATTCAATCCCTATGTCTTCTTTTGGACAAACATGCAACTGTGACTTTTTAGCAAATGAAATCTGGAGATTGATATGCTTTGAATGGTGTCCATGATGGGACTTAAAGGATTTTCTAGAAACGTATCACACATATTTTATCTGTTGAAAAGTCATAGTTGCATGTTTGTCCAAAAGAACACCTAAGCATTGGATTCAATACCGTTGGAATATTTGTAGATGAAATTTTAGAGATTTGTGAGCCTCATTCCTATTTAGAGCTTCTTAGAATAAGGTATGGGCTCCCATCAAGCAACAAGAATGATGAAACTTTGTAGATGGAGAGGTGGTTGTCCCGGTAGTCATATATTTAAGAATGAGCGCATAGAAGAAGTAGGCACCCACTTGTCCGAATGCCTAAAGGAAATTATATATTATGATTATTTTCATAAAAATTATTCATTCACATTTTGAAACATATCTACTCATTTTCTCCTTCCCCCATCTATGGTGCTTATTCATTCATGGCCTCTTATTTTCCATTTTTAGTGCTTACTTTTTAGACTACTCGGGTCGAGGATCATGTGTGGGTCTGTATTTGTCTCATGGTTCCTTTGTTCCTCTGAAAAGCTCTGTATTTTGGGTCTCCCATGCTCTGTTTCTTCAAAACTCATGTTTTCCCATTTTCCCCATTTTCCACAGTCAAGATCTGTTGTCCCTTGTCATTTTTTCCCTAAATACTCAAAGAGAAATGAGTTAATGTGTCCCTAAGGATCATGTTTGAGCCTTGCAATAGTTTAAATTCTCTATCCTTGAAGAAAACCTCATTTTCTGGCTTGAATGGATGTTTCTCTGTGTTTTACGGTTTGATGGGCATTTCTCCCTGGCCAAATTTACATCATTCAGTCGACAGGAAATGTGGCACCTCTTGGTTGGATGCGGATCAACTTAATACTTCAGAAATTCCATGAAAATCCTCATTTTTAAAATGTGTCCACGTGAGGAACGACGCTCATTTGAGAATCAACTTTTGGTTTGGCTTTTGAAGTAGCAACCGGGAGGAGGACACATGGAGGGTTGAGAAAGAGACACGTGGAGGCTTCCACTAGGTTTCCCATACTTAGACAAATTTCAAAAGGTTTTCAGGAAGTCCAAGACACGTGGAGGAATGAATGCTCATTTGAAGATCTACTTTTGGCTTTGCCTTGAGTAAAGCACCGGAGGACACGTGGAGGCTTCCACTGCTTCCCAAACTTAGACAAATTTTATGCAAAGGAGTAGTTTGGTAACGGGACACATGGCGAGCTTGCACTCATTTAAGGTCTCTACTTTGGGTACCATTTTAAATTTGCACCATGGAGACACATGTGAGGAACCACGCACATGTTCTGGGACCAGCCCTTGAGTTTCATTCTAAAGAAGTGCCAGGCTGACATGTGGAGGCCTCCACTCACTTTGCATTTTACTTAGAATTTTCAATGGCCAAAAGGAGACTACCTCGAGCATGACACGTGGCACCTTCCACTGATTCTTCAAACATTCTAGATGGACCTCACTAGAGTAGACACGTGGCGAGCCCACTCTCGTTCAAAGTATCAAAATTTTGGGACCATCTCAAGGAGCCATGGTGACACGTGGCAATTTGAAAAGTCATAAGGGGTGGGAAGTGGACCATCGAGGAAATTCAAAATTTTCACCTCTTTTCTTCATAAAGGTTAAAATAGTGAAAATGGCCCATGAGCCCGATGGGAAATAGTCAATGTTTTTCCCCGGTCAACGGCGGAGGTGCGGACCCACAGAGGAAAATTGGAAAATTTTCCTTTTGAGAAAAAGAGTTAAAAGTAAAAGGGAAGCATAGTTCCACTGGGACCCACATTGGGACACATTGTCAAAAGTATTTCTCAAGGGCGGAGCTGTGGGGAAAACTTGGAAAATTTTCCTTTTTCCAAAAGAGAGTCAAATGGTAGAATTTCTCCATGTTTCCTTTGGGACCCACCTCAGGACACGTGTCGGGCCCATTTTCAGAAGCAGAGGTGTGAGAAAAATGGGAATTTTTTCATTTTTTCAAAAAGGGTCGAAAAGGTCAAAGGAAGCCCCGAGCCTATTTTTTGCATCTTCCACGTGGATGGCCCACATTCAAAATCAAAGATCAATGGCTGATGAGTGTCTAAATATGATTTTCCCCATTTTTCTTTAAAAACTCTTGGGAGTGTGAGTCTTCATGATTTCTTATTATTTTCTACATGCCAAATAGAGGAGTGAGTTAATTTTGATATCTAGAGTTTGGTGGGAGAGATCTGGAGATGTCTTTTTCACCATTAAAATGGTCTGACTCTCAAGCCCGATCTGGTTTTCTATTTTTCTTCTCCTGAGCACGCAAGGGGTCAGATTTGATTGATATGGGGTGGAAGTGGTTGGAATGGATGGAGGTGTTTTTCCTAAGAAAGGAGTTGAATGCGGGAAGAAATCAAGATATTTTCCCTCGAGCACCTGGAGACTTTTACAGATCTGATTCTGTGAATCACGAAAGAATCATGGCAAGCACTAGTGCATTTAAAGTTTTTTCTTTTTTTGGAGGAAGGGGCTCTGATTGGAAATGCTATAAAGGGCATGAATTCATCATGCAAATGGTTGGGAGTTTTTGGAAAGATCAGACTGATTTTCTCCAGCAGAAAAAGCTTGACAGAGCCCATCCATTTTGAGAAGCCATCTAGAGAAGCATGTATATCTCTCTTTGTGTCAAATTTGATCGTGTCAAGGTGGTTGCAAGTGTACAACCATTGAAAAGCTTTGAGATTGTTCTAGAAACTTTCCCTTGCTGATAAATTTGATCAAACTTTGAGTTATTCTGTGTTAATCTTGAGTAAAGTGTATTTATTTCATCTTGAATGCATACGAGTAGTTTTTCTTGTTTCTATTGCAATCTTGTACTCAAAATATAGTCCAATCACATAGGTCTCAGTCCTTGTGATAGTTTAGTGGCATCTACAATTTCATTTCTCAGAAGAGCCTTCATCTGGGAGTGGGATAAATGGTTTAAAATCACTTTTCTTTCATTTTGTTGATAGAGATTCTTCTGTAAGCCTCTGGGTGTACCTCAAGTGTGACTTGGTTTAAATCTTGGTGCTTTATTGGGTCCTCTAACTCAAGCCTTCATGATAGAATCCCACAAGGTTGTGTGAAAGAGTGCTGATCTGGGCCTCCATTGAAGCACATATTCTAGTTGAGGAAACAATTTAACTTTTTGTGGCATTTTGTTGATTGAATCTTTCCATTTTTCATAAACTCTCAAGGATCTAGTGAGTCAAGTCCATCCTGTCTCCTCCCACCAAAAAATTTATTTAAAACAACCAATCCTACCCATACTACCCTATTTTTTCTCTGTATACCCACACAAGACCAAAATCCTTTTACTAAAGTATGCAAAATAGATCAGGGTCTCAAATGTCTTTAGTAACCTTTTCCTTGTTGTGAAGATATCTCCATGATCTGAAGTGACAACTCATGAGAGTCGATTTGTGTGTTGATCATATTTTCCCCAAGGCCTTCTCTATAAAATTTATGCAAAAGAAAGGTACCTGTATCTCCTTTCAAATAACAGAGGTTACACAATAGGTTCTCTTACCTTGGTTGAAAGGCACAACCTAAAATAGTTAGGATAAGATCATATCCTTTTGAGGTGCTATCCATCTCTCCACAAATCCAAGTAACAAAGGGACAACTAGATTTCTCCCTGCTACAAAATGACATACATTTATGATCTATCTACCTCTAAGCTCCTTGTTGAATCTGTGTTGCTGCTTGGTTTGAAAAGGAGAACAAATTTGGGTACCAACACTGGCACCATGTGGCACCATTTATGGGGACATTTCATTCAAAAATTCAATACTCTAAAGTGCTAAAGTACCCTTTATGTTCAAAGTGTCAAAGTGTGTAAAGTCAGTGTCAGTATTCTCTTCTCTAGTTTTCACAAGTTTTCGCACTAGTATTTATTGATAAATTTTTTGAAGAAAGGTCATATTTTTTCATTTCCAGCTTCTAGTGCATCGATGACACTGACATATCATTTTTAGTGCATTTACACAACTAAGGTGAAAATCCTTAGTGGTGACTCCCTGTTGATTTGATTCTGATAAGGACCAGTGTCTTAAACCTCTGTCAAGTAAGATTTGTTACTAATATTTGCAAAGTTGGAAGGAAGAAGATATTTCTTTGCTAGGGATCCTACTAGGACATTGTTTCCTGAGTTAGGAAAAGCAAAGTCAGAAGGAAGAAAATCCTAGAGAGTTATGGGAGATCAACAGAAACAAGAAGAGGGATCTCCATTGATGAAAGTGAATGGCCTATCATTGAAGACTACCATTCAAGTGACTCTGAATCAGGTAGCCTCTTTGTGGAACTGAATTCTCCAGCTGGAGAAGGGCCTTCATTTGATTTTGAAATATTTTCTTCACATTCTACACCTATCTTTTCTAAAGTAGATAGGGATTTCCAAGAAGCAAGGCCTTTGGGGGATCTCCATTTTGAAAACTACACTCCTGTGTTCCAAGGACCCTCTGCCCCTCATCAATTTGTCACCCCTCTAGATCACCTACTCAAATCAATATGGCTCAACCCAAACCTCCATTTTTGTAAACACTTTTGACCTATAAATTTTGTGGGAATGGCTGGTTACCCAAATGCAGTGCCTCAAGATGTAAGGAACAGACTTCCAAAGTTCCAGGAAATAATGCTATTACTGGTGACCAACATCTAAAGCTCTTCCTCAATATGATGGAAGATTTTGAGATTGAGCATGAAGATGTATACATCAAATTGTTTGTTCACACTCTAGAGGAGGATGCTAGGGACTAGTATAAAGCATTTCCAGATAACTCTATTGACTCTTGGGCTGAGATGAGAATGCATTCAGATTATAATATGGTGATAGGACTGACCCTAGGTTTCTTCTATCAGAATTTGAAAACATCAAGAAGAATCCCAATGAGTCAGTACATGATTTCAACACAAGGTTCAATAAGACCTTGAGGAGATTTCCTATTAGATAAGGCCATGTGATGAGTCATGCTTTGATCAAATATACTGATGCATTTGATAAAAAGGTTTCTTACTACTTGAGGGACAAGAACCCTACCAACTTGAGGCAAGCATTCACCATGGCCCTACAAATAGAGAATAATATCAAGGCAATAGGAAAACCTCCAAAGAGGGAAGGTGTGAAGTTGGTTAACCTAAAACCTCAGACAAGCAAGGCTGCTGATTTGGAAGAAGTGGTGAAAAATTTGGCAGGGGCTGTCAAGGAGATCTCCTATAAGCTAGCCCAAGCTGAGAAAGGAGTTGGGGTAAGAGTTCACAAGGACAACACAAGCAAACAAGGCCAAGATAGATTTACAAATCATCAAAGAATTGATGATAGAGGCAAAAGGAGCTATTGGATTTGGGAATAGGCAGCCTCAAGGCAGAGAAAGTAGAATGGTACCTGATCCTTTGGCTGCCAGAGTTGTTGTGGTGGAAGAGACAGAAGTCATTGATTGGTGTGACATGATGTTTCATGCCCCATGCTCCTTGTGAAGAAGATCAACAAGAAGAAAATGCAGCTGATGATAAGAGTGATGATGATGTTTGCATGATGGGATGCTCCACTAGCTCACAACAAAGGGCAACCTCAACTGAGGTGATAAGTGCCAAAACTGCTACCACTTTTTGGGACTGCATTCATAGAGTACATATTCTCCCTCCCTCTCATACTTTAGAAGTAGATAATGTACAAGCTTTTGAATTTCCCAATAATGACTTTGAATATTTAAGGGCTTTAATGATAAAAAAGTATGATGGAGGAATCCCATCTGAGGAGGATAGGCAATTATTAATGAATGTTGTTTCAGGCTCAAGAGAAGGAATATAACACAAGAAGTAAGGTTATCAAAGGGGTAGGGCCTCAAGCCAAGCCAAAATCTCCCTTACTTTCTAACATTCCTAAAGAGGCTCCTAGGAAAGATCCATCTACCAAAATCCCTACATTTCCAAGAAAAATCATACCCCTCCTTATGCTCAAGCTATCAAGAATCTGTGCCACCCAATGAATGTATTAGCTTTCCTTCCAATACTTCCTTGCCCAAGAATGTCCCATATGACATTGCCCAAGTTTTAAGTCAAATCAAAGTCTCTATCCCAATTGTTGAGTTGCTTAGGATTCCTGAGCACAAAAGAGAGCATTTGAATACTTGGGATTGAATGAAGAGAGGACTGCCTTGGGAGAAATGTGAACATTGTGGAGAATCCTCTAGCATTGAAGAGTCTGAGACACCATCAACATCAGAAGAGCTAGCTGAACCACCTGAGGTTTATTTGGGGACATCTTTGGTAGACTCTCAGCTGAATGTGGATCCATTCTTCACTACTTTGATCATCAAGGATAGGTTGCTCCATAACTACATGTTTGACTCAGGGCATCATGCAATGTCATGCCTTTGGAGGTCATGAATGAGCTGAATATTAAGGTAACAACAACATATGGGAAGTGCACTACCATGGACTCCAGAGAGGTGCCAGTAGTGGGATGTGTGAAGGGTTTGGTGGTGTAGCTTGTAGCCTACCTAGGTAAAAATTTAAAGCTTGATGTTGTCATAGTTGATTGCCCAGCCAAGTGGGGTATGTTATTGTCAAGAAAATGGGCTACAAGTGTTGGTGGTAGTGTCCAAATGGACATGTCTTATGCCACCATCCCAGTTGAGGGCAGCCTTGTCAAGTTATATGGGGAGAAGAAAATGTTGCACCTTATTGAGGATCCCAACAATGCATCCTATGAAGTATTATATACAAATGTTGATGCTGACAACTTTGTGGGATTTGCTGAGGGAAAAGAGCACAAGATTGAGGAGTCTAAGTGTCTTGAGCAAGCAGGCTCTCCTTGGACTTTATTGTTTGATGGAGCTTGCTCCAAATTTGGAAATGGTGTCGGTGCTGTCCTAATTTCTCCAAGCCAGAAAGGTTTGTTTTTTCCTTTAAGCTTAACTTTGAGTGTACTAACAACATTGTTGAGTATGAGGCATTGTTGTTAGGTTTAAGAATTTCTTGGAAGTATGGTGTCAGGGACATCATTGTCAAAGGAGACTCAGAGTTAGTTGTCAAGCAAGTCAGAAAACTATATGCCACAAAGAATCAATGACTGAAATAA
Organism: Taxus wallichiana var. yunnanensis; assembly: GCA_018340775.1. NCBI lineage: Eukaryota > Viridiplantae > Streptophyta > Pinopsida > Cupressales > Taxaceae > Taxus > Taxus wallichiana. The sequence goes on from CM031240.1 coordinate 45,690,852, forward strand.
TACAAGCATGTAGTTTGGGACTTCATTGAGATGTTTGACTCCTTCAACATTGTGCATCATGACAGGAGGTTCAATGACTTGGAAGACAAGCTTGTAGTGTTGGGGTCTTAGTTTGATAGTTTCTGCAACATCCCCTTATTGTGAATATGAGGTGGAGGTAGTGACAAGACCCTCTGTCCCTGACAATATAAAACATTGGTAGGTTTTTGATGATGAGGCTCAGGTCAGAAGGTTCTTGCAAAATGATGGAGAGTTTTCTGATCAAAACATTGATTGGGAGCCAATGGTCTATACAACAGAGGGGAAGGAAACCTTATTTGGCAAAGGCATCATCCAGCTAAAGACCAACACCATTCCTAGAGGGTTGGTTTCTTGAATCAAATTTTGATAATGTTGATTGCATTATTAATAGGCATATGGCAGCCTCAAGGGATGTTGAGGAGCATGACCTTGGCACGAAGGAGAAACCAAGGAAGATTTGGTTGGGCAAGTAGTCTCAACAAAGATGAAAAGTAGTCATACATCTAGTTGTTAAAGAAATACCAAGATTGCATGGCTTGACCTATTCTGAGCTCAAAGCATACAGAGAAGACCTGTTCCAGCATGAGATTCCCTTGGAGCCCAGTGTAAAACCCTTCAGGTAGAAGCAGAGGCCAATTAATCCTCTATTATCTCTCAAAATGCAAGAGGAGCTGAAGAAGCTAAGGGATGGAGGAATTATCCAGCCCACAAGGTATTCTTCTTGGGTTTCCAACCTAGTGCCAGTAAGAAAGAAGAATGGTGACATCAAGTTGTGTGTGGACTTCAGAATCTAAACAAGGCCTCAATGAAGGACAACTATCCTTTACCTAACATGGAGCACATGTTGTAGTTGGTGACTAGTTCTGAGTTGCTTTCTACTTTAGATGGCTTCTCTGTTATAATCAAGTCATGGTGAAAGAATCAGAAAGGATCAAGATAACCTTCACTACTCCATGGGGAACGTATGTATATGTTAGGATGCCCTTTGGTCTGATGAATGCTGGAGCCACTTTTTAGAGAGAAATGGATGTTTCTTTTACTAGTTACATCAATGACTTTATTGTTGTTTACCAAGATGATGTAATAATGTTTTCAAGAAGGAGAAGTGACCATTTTCTACACTTAGAGAAGATGTTGATCAGATGTAGGGAATATGGCATCTCACTCAATCCAAAGAAATGCCATTTTGGAGTGTAGAAGGAAAAATTTCTGGTCACATTGTGTCACAGAAGGAGTGATGATTGATCCAAAAAGAGTGGAGGCCATCAGCAAAGTTCCAATTCCAAGAACCAAAAAGGAATTCAATCCTTCTTTGGGCAGATAAACTTCATTAGAAGGTTTATATCAAACTTTGCTGAGTTGACTATCCCAATCACTTCCATGTTAAAGAAGGATCAGATCATCAAATGGGAAGAGGCTACCATCCAAGCTTTCAATGGAATCAAAGAGGCATTGAAGCATGCCCCTGTTTTAGCAGCCCCAGATTACAAGAAACCTTTCCAGCTATTTTCTTTTCTTCAAAAACACTATTGCTTTTGTCCTGCTACAAAAGGATGATGAAGGGGCTGAGAGGCCCATTGCCTTTTTCAGTAAGGCTTTGCAAGGAGCAGAACTGAAATACACCATCATGGAAAAGTAGGCATTTTCCTTGGTCAAAGCAACAAAGGTTTTTAGGCCTTATATTTTAAGTTCAAAAGTTGTTTCTTATGTTCCCCATACCATGGTAAAAGACATCCTGTCAGAGATGGAAGTCTCAAGTAAAATATGTAGATGGGTGAAAAATTGCAAGAGTATGATATGGACATCCAAACCACGAAGTTGGTGAGAGGTTTTGGGGTTAGCTAAGCTCATGGCTGAGAGCAACTTGTAGACCATTGAGGTAAATGAGATTGAGGAAGAAAGGGCAGTTGTTTTTGAAAGATTGATGAGTTCTGAGTGGTACAAGGATGTGATGTTCTATCTCAGACACTTAAACTACCCTGAGCATTTGAATAAGAACCAGAAAAGAGATCTTAAGTTGGCTTCCCAGAAATATGTCATTACTGATTTTGGGTTGGCATGGAAGAACCCAGAGGGAGTCCTCTTAAGATGCATCACTAAAGATGAAGCCCCAAAATAATTGTTGATCTCCATGGAGGAGTTTGTGGGGGAATTTTTCTGCAAGAGTCACAACACATAAGATCCTAAGGGCTGGTTATTGGTGGCCAACTATTTTCAAGGATGCAACCATGTTGGTCAGAAGATGTGAGAGTTTCAATGTTTCTCTAGAAGGTCGAAGGCTTCTGTAAGCTCCCTACCTTTGCAGTCTGTATCAATTGAAGCCCCATTTAAGCAATGGGGAATGGACTTCATTGGTGAGATTTCAGACCCTTCAAGTGTTAGCCATAAGTGGATTCTTGTAGCCACTGATTACTTTACCAAGTGGGTGGAAGAAATCCCCACCAAGAAGGCTACACACCAAGTTGTCATGGATTTTGTGCTAAACAATATTATTTGCAGGTTTGGAGTACCAGTCAAAATCATAGCTGATAATGCCATGAGTTTCGGGCTAGACCTCTAGTGGAAATGTGTAAAGGATATGGGATCAATTTGACATATGCCTCTAATTATAATCCCCAAGGAAATGGACAAGCTGAGTCCAATAATAAGAATTTGCTAAAGATTATCAGAAGAACCTTGGAGTTGAACAAGAGAAAATGGGGTGAATAGCTGAAGTTTGTTGTCTAGGCTGATAGGATCACTATCAAAAGAGCCACTGGAAAGAGTCCATTTGAGTTGGTATATGGGACTCAGCCCTACTACCCCTACATATATGCAATTATCTTCATATCAGTTCATTCAACAACTAGAAGATCAAGAAGTGAGTCCTCATGATGCCCACATCAACCAGATTGTTGAGCTTGATGAAGAGAGGAGGGCATCTCACCAGAGGCATATAAGGTTCAGAGAAAAGCTAAAGAAATTATTTGACAAGAAGGTCACTCCTAGAGCCTTCAATATTGGAGATCTTGTGCTATTATGGGATAACAGGCATGAGGATAAGGGCAAGCATGGAAAGTTTGATTCATTATGGATGGGCCCTTACTCCATTGACATCAAAATTGGTGAACACACCTTCTTCTCAAGGATCTAGATGGTGAATTTCTTGAACTACCTATTAATGGTAGGCATCTGAAGCATTTCTTGGATTGATTCCTCTAATCAAGGTAAACACCTCTTGTATAGTGTATAGTTTGTTGCTTGTGTCCTATTTTTTGTGTTTTTTGTCATCCCGGTCCTCGTGACCTATTTTTGCTGGCTTCTTTGTTTGTTTTTGGAGATGGCTCTGTTTCTCTTCCTACAAAGATGACTCCACTACCCAATGGATATTTTGGCACTTGGTCTACTATTGTTCTTGTGGCACTCACAGGGAGTGCCCATCCCCGAGTCGAGCCAATGTTGGTGCTCAAAATGGTCTCACCCCATCTATGCCTTTGAAAATTATTCATTCATGGCCTCTATCATTTTCTCCTTCCCCGTATATGGTGCTTGGTCGGTCTTATTGCCATTTTTAGTCTGCTCCTGGGTCAAGGATCATGTGGGTCCGTATTTGTCTCATGGTTCCTTTGTTCTTTGAAAAAGCTGTGTATTTTGGGTCTCCTCATGCTCGCTCCTTCAAAACTCACGTTTTCCCATTTTCCTCCATTTTCCACACAAGATTTGTTGTTCCCTTTCATTTTTTCCCTAAATACTCAAGGAGAAATGAGTTGATGTGTCCTTAAGGATCATGTTTGATCCTCGCAACATTTTAAATTCTCTCAGTTCTTCAAGAAAACATCATTTTCTGCTCAATGGATGTTTCTCTCGTGTTTTACAAGTTTGAATGATTTCCTCCCACCAAATTTACATCATTTAACAGAAGGGAAATGTGGCACCTCTTGAATGTGGGATCAGCTTAATACTTTGGAAATTCTATAAAAATGCCTCAACTTTAAAATGTGTCCACGTGGAGGAACGACACTCATTTGAGAATCAAATATTTGGTTTTGGCTTTGAAGTAAGGCCAGAGGACACGGGAGGGCTGGTAGAAAGAGACATGTGGAGACTTCCCACTAGGGTTTCCCATACTTACACAAATTTTGAAAGGTTTTCAGGAAGTCCAGGAAACATGGAGGAATGATGCTCATTTGAAGATCTACTTTTGGGCTTTTCCTTGAGTAAACCGGAGGAACACATGGAGGCTTCCGCTACTTAGCCCGTGACTTAGAAAATTTTTATGTAGTCTCTATGAAGTAGTTTGGGGTAGAATAGGACACGTGGTGAGCTATCATGCTCATTTAAGGTCTCCGCTTTGGGCTACCATCTTGAATTTGGCCATGGAGACATGTGGAGGAACCGCGCATGTTCCTGGGACCAGCCTCTTGAGTTTCATTTAAAGAAGTGCCAGTTGACATGTGGAGGCTCTTCACTCACTTTGCATTTTACTTAGACTTTTCAATGGAAATGGAGACCGCTCAGATACATAGGCACCTTCACAGAGCTTCAAGATTCAAACAAATTCTTCCGGAATAGTAATGATCCCCACTCATTCAAAGTATCAAAATTTTGGGGACCATCTCAAGGTGTGCACACATGGTGACATGTGGTAATTTGAAAATTCATAAGCGGTGTGAGGAAGCGACCATCTGAGGCAATTCAAAATTTTCACCTCTTTATTCTCATAAAGGTTAAAATAGAGAAAATGCCCTGAGCTCGATGGGAAATAGTCAATGTTTTTCCCTAAGTCCACAATATCAGTAAGGTGGACAGATTTCAGGAAAATTGGAAAATTTCCTTTGAGAAAAAGAGTTTAAAGGCAAAAAGGAAAGTGTAGTTCTACTGGGACCCACATTGGGACAAGTGTCAAAAGTATTTCTCAAGGGTAAAGTTATGGGAAAACTTGGAAAATTTTCCTTTTTCCAAAAGAGATTCAAATGGTAGAATTTCTCAACGCTTTCTTTTGGGACCCACCTCAGACATGTGTCGCTCATTTTCAAAGTGGAGGTATGAGCAAAATGGGAAATTTTTCCATTTTTTCAAAAGGTTTAGAAAATTTCAAAGGAAGCCCCCTAGCCTATTTTTTGTATCTTCCACATGGACAACCCATATTCAAAATCAAAGATCAATGGTCATGAGCTCTAAATATGATTTTCCCCTTTTTTTTCTATAAAACTCTTTCAGGAGTGTGAGTCTTAATGATTTCTTTCTATTTTCTACATGCCAAACATAGGAGCAAGTTAATTTTGATATCTAGAGTTTAGTGGGAGACATCTGAGACATATTTCACCATTAGAACAATGCCCCCTTGATTCTCAAGCCCGATCTGGTTTTCCATTTTTCTTCTCCTTAAGACACAACGGGTCAGATTTGATTGATATGTGGGCAGAAGTGGTTGGCGATGTAGGAATCAATTAGATCCTCTAAGAAGAATGTGGAGTGAGTAACTCTCAACACACTTATTTTATTAAGTGAAGAAGCATACGTACATTATATAGAGAAATAATCAACTACATTCCCAAATCAAGGAGGAAGATTTTGGACGAAGGAGAGAATAATGGAATAAACTAAGTGAAGAGAAAATAAAGGGTTAAAAACAAAACAAACACTCCTAAAATATGAACTATGCAACGTATGCTAACATTCCCCCCTTATTACATTATTCTTGCAAATGTGACCTCTAAAAAGTTCAAATTTCACTTTTCCAAGAGATTTAGTGAGAATGTTGGCAACTTGTTCTTATCAGGAGGAGAGTACTGGAGCTGAAATTGATGGTTCAAGACATGCTCTCAAATGAAATGGAAGTCAATTTCAATATGCTTTGTTCTGTTCATGAAAGACTAGATTATGCACGAGCTTCAACACACTGATTACATAATAGAGAATAGGTGACTATTTTTCAAGAATTCCCAGGTCATCCAAAATGTGACATAACCATATCACTTCACACAAAGCTCCTCAAGTGGCATGATATTCTACCTCTATGGGATGAGATAGAAACAACATTCTCGCTTCTTGCTTACCCATGAGATAGGTCTTGATCTAAGATGAAATATGTATCCCGTAGCTTTGACTTCCTGTCATCAAAAGATCCGGCGTGGTCCGAGTCAACGTATCCTCGTAAGAAGAATTGATCATTCTTCTTATATTCCGCATACAATAATCAGTTGTTCTTGAACATATCTCAAAACATGCTTGATGGATTCAAGTAACATTTCTTCTGGCTCCCGCATGAACCTGGAAAGATAGCTTGACAACATAGTAGAGATCTAGTCTCAGTATATGTCAAATAGATGAGCCCTCCAACAAATTTCCCGTAGAGAGTAGCATTTACTTGAGGTGAGTCCTAGAAACTTGAAAGTTGCAAGCCTTTTTCCATGGGAGTGGATATAGGCTTTACAATCTGACATTCTATACTTTTCTAGGAGTGTCTTGGTGTACTTTTCTAGGGAGATAAAATGTGATGCTCCTTTTGCCATATCTCCAAGCCAAGACAGAATGTAGTGGCCCCAAATCGTCATGTCGAAGGTTCTTTTCGAGATAATTCTTTATAATATCAACCCGATCTTCTCGAACTCAAAGTGATCACAAGATCATCTACATATACAACAAGAATGACAATTTCTTTTCCTACCTTATTTATATATAAATTTGAATCACAAGGATACGAGTGAACCCATGCTACAAAAGGTGATCGTTGATCTTGATATACCATACCTCGAGCTTGTTTCATTCTCATAAAGTGATTTGATGGGATGACATACCTTTTAGGCTGATCTTCATCAACAAATCCTTCAAGTCGGGTCATGTATACTTCGCTTGAGATCACCATTTAGGAAAGCACTCTGATGTCCATCTACTCAAAGTCTCCATCCTTTCCATGCCGCAAGTGCGCAAACTACTCTAATGGTCTTGATCTTCGTAGTGGGTGCAAAGGTTTATTCATAGTCGATGCCCTCTTTCTAGCATATCCTTTTGCTACAAGTCGTGCTTTATGTTTGTCGATGGATCCATCTACCTTATATTTTGTCTTGAAAACCATTTGCAGCCTATGGGTTTCTTTCCTGTAGGTAGATTGACAAGTTCCCATGCCTCGATTTTTCATGAGTGAGTCATATTTCAGATCCATGGCTTCCTTCCACTAAGGCCGACTAAGTGCTTCACGAACATTATCTCAATGCTCGAATATATTCATCAATGAACACATGAGTGTAATGTTTACCTCATTTCTTGTTTGACTCCTAGATGATGTATCTAGGAGTTTTGCAAATGTGAGTCCTTGATAGTGCTTTACACTCCACTTCGGATGAGAACTTGGCTACTTTGAGAAGAATCTATGTCGTTTCCATGTGGATTGATGTGGAGTCACATTCTCTAGTTCTGCTGTCAACAAAATAGCTCTCCCGGTAGAATTTATTTTCTTTAAGTAGTCTCTCTAGCTCATCATCTGATTTGAGACTAATCGATGAGATGTGGTCGTGGAAGTGGTTCTTCTCGTCTGATACTATTGAGTCAAAGGATGACTTGTCACAAACCACGCCTCAACTCTCATATATTTTCTTCTTCTCGTAGATCCATGACGACGATATTCCTTCGAGGTAGTACTGTAGCCAAGAAGGATACATGGGAGTGTTTTGGCTCTACCTTATTTATCTTCTCGAAATGTGGGACATGCATGTATGTCAGTAACCAAATACTGCAAATGAGAAATTGACTTGCGCTTTCTACCACTCCATACCTCTTCTAGCATTTCGTTCTATAGAATATTTTTTGGTGCCCTATTAAGAATATATACAACCGTTTGTACAGACGTTTTCCAATAGCATTCTTCTAGCTTTGTAATGATAGCATGTAGCAAGCAATCTCCATCACTGTAATTACGATGCTCAACAATGTAATTTTTCTAGGTGTGTGTAGGAGCAAAAGAATGTGCCGCTTAATGCCTTGTTGGTTCAGAAGGCCAAGAAATTATTTGATGTGAATTTCCCCTCGATCCGAGTGAGTAGAAGTGGTTGTTTGAACTCTTCACAACATGATGATAGAGTTATGCAAGTGTCAAGAGTCTCACTTTTCTTCTTTTAGGAAATATACCCACATCTTACGAGAGTGATCATCCACGAATAGTTGAAAGTACTTCAGTATCCCCAAAATGAAAGCAGCAATGGGCTATTCGTATCGGTATGAACTACCTCACGCACACTTCTGGTATGGAAGGTGCTCGCTTAAAATGGATCTATGTGTTGTTTTCCTACAAGACAAACAGGAAAATAGGTAGGAATCGGACAATTTCTTGGTAGTCCATGGACCATTGCTTTTGAACTCATCTCGTGCAAATGAACTCGACTAAAAAGTGTCCATATCTAAAATTCCATAGGGCAGCTTGATTCTATTGTTGAAGAAAATAAAGCTACTACAAAAGATGAAACAATATCTAAAGAAAATAGCTTGTCTTTACAAAAGCTTTAGCAAGAACCATA